>JAQGBV010000471.1:0-27190 GCA_034698685.1 Isotomurus pseudopalustris
GTTCAAGATTTCCTGAGGGTCAAAACTTTGCCTCATGCTGCAGAAACTGTACTTGTTATGAACTTGTAATTTGTAACTACACCAAAGAGGAAAGGTCATCATGGTACCCCAATAGACCACAGGCACAAGCCATAAAATATATTCATTAAATTATATATAAATTGTCAGACGATTATTGCTTTAGCTTTAGGTGTCAGGAATTAGTAGTTTACAGGCAATAAGAAATGCAGGCCCACAAGGAACTACTAAGGAAGTCAAGTTGACGTTCATTAAAACGCAGAGCGATTTATTTTTCGGATCGTGATAAATACAAAAGTTCGAAAACGGACATAATTACGTTCAAACACTAAATAGATCTATAATTGAAACGAACGTTCCATTTAAGGTCACTTTATTTGCACAAGTTATTTACTCCCGCAATATGGACCGTAGGTAGGCCTTGTTTGGAGTATTACATTTACACTAAGAGTTATCATCGAATTGTTTAGAATTATCTGATCTAGAGTCGTTGTCGCTTTCCTTATTTACAGATACATCTTTTAGTGTATTATTAAACGGGTGATTCGAATTCCTAAGCACGGTGTAAACATTGTCGACCGAGCTTAGTCGCTCGAAAAACGGTATGAGGTATAATAACTCGGTGTCTGAACTATCATCAAACCAACTGGCAACCGGGACTGCATTATCCTGCGAAATAGACAAACTCAAGGTTAAATCGATTGCAATATTCTGCGACTGCTGATGTAACGCTCTAATTACCGGGTGAAAAATGTAGCTGGCAGGGGAGTTGTCTACGATAACAACTCTCTGTAGGCTGCGTCCAAGTTTGTTTAAATCCTGAAATAAATCATACACATGAGCATGAAGATTCACAAATCGCAACTCAGTGAGCATGAATAATACTTCACAAATCTGTGGCTGTGGTCATACTTACCTTTACATAATTCCCTCGATGAAAAACACACGCATCTCGAAATAATCTACACCGGAAAACTCCCCACCTATCGAGTAAATCAGCTACAGGATCTGCGTACTTAGCTAGTGAAGCTAAAATTACCATAAAGACATGAAGTCAATTAACTATCCTCATGACTAGCAATTACAAACTGTTAATTCAAGCTCTTTCCGCGTAATTCTGCAACCTTCATACCTGTGAAAAGTATACACTCGTACAACTGTCCCATTTTTTGTAAAAATTCGTCCACATACGGACGTTTAGCTACATAAACCTGATGGACGACACCGTCGATTTCTACAGGAACGATAAAATCTGCGTTTCCGATAGGCTGCAATTATTTAAAAAAAACATCATTATATATGAGCCACAAAAACTATACCGGATCTGAGGTTAATTTAAAAGTAAAGTCACCTTAAAACTAGAATGAACGAGTGTTTCGTCTAAATCAATAACCATGCATGGTTTACTTGTATCATCCGGATGACATAGTGGAAGCAAATATCCCCCTGTAATTCACAGACCAAAAATAACATTAATCATAATTCATTATTCATGTCATACACAGACAAATCCTTGAGACACAAAATTCGACTTGTGTGTGTTCTGTGGCCTATTTGCATATCTTTCTGCACGTATTATTATACTACTACTACTATCTCTAATCGTGCCAAAAACTGCAGTTGTGTTCAAACGATGCCCGAATCTAAAAATCGGGTGAATTCATCGCATGCAATACTCGACTCGTAGTAAAAAAAGATCGGGTCATTATACACAAAACCGTTCATCATCCATCCAAGGAAAAGAATATCTCGAGCCAATTCAGAGTTCTGCCAACTTGCGCTAAACTTTTCCATACGACTACGACCAGCCAGTCGCTCTTTCGTACACATTAAGTTGCCATTAAGTTAAAAGCCAAGAAGAACAATTTCACACAAACTACCCTTCTCTACATAATGTCTTTTAAACTTATAAACATTAAAGACTTTGCAGCTGCTATACATGATCTTATGACATGGCCAATAATACCTTCACACTATATAGTTCATACTTTTCCCTTTACTTTTCTACCACTCTATACATTCATTTCATACAAGAACTAAACCATCCTTCATCATCAACATCCTTTTAAGGCCGTGGCAGCCTCCTCCCCACATGATTGATGATTCATGCTCCTTATAAATCAATTTCAATTCCTTCCCTATTGCTATTAGTCGTGAGTTTCGTGACAAAACTGACCACAAGAATATGACTGTACATGTACATAGAAAGCTAGTGTACACTTCATCTGAAGTATATGCAAATTAGATCAGCCGAATACTGTTATCAGTGTTGCATGAAGTATGTTTAGCTTGAAAGTGCTTCTTTGCAAGGAAGCAACAAAAGAATTAAATTGCAATGGTGCAAAGATCAACTGCTGCACCAAGAGATGCTAGATAACATGCATAGCGCTCTTCCGTGTGGATGTTGATTTCCGGTATGCATGACATCATTACCCAGCGTGTGGGACTACCACCACAATACCAGGGACACGTTAATAATAGATAAGGCCACACATGTGAGAATGTAAACAAACGGACATATGGATGGACTGGAGGGAGCCTTATTGGATGTTTGTTTACCTGGAGGAGGGCTGTGCTGGATGAGGGAATTAGTGTCCCCATTGTTGAAATTGTTGTGAGGAGACTGATTGTCGCCGTAGCCTCCGTTCGGAAGTCCCTGATTGATTTGGTGCTCATCTTCTATTGCATTGGGGTCACTATTATTTACATGTGCTGGGGGCACTCGTTCACTGTGTACACTTCTTCGCGTTCTCCCGCAGCACCAACAGTTCAGCAGTTTTCGAAAAAAGTTTGTTTTGTTCGTGGCTTTGAGTTGTTCTGGTGGAGGTGCGTCCTTATCTGAGGAGGCAGGGGGAGCTGGAGGAGGGGACGAGGGTGGGGATGGGTTGTTGGCGAAACGTCGACGGAGGGAGGACGAAGAGGAGGCCTTGAGTCCATTGGAGGAAGGTTCGCCGCCACCGCCGCCGGAGGAGGAGGAGGAGGACTGGGGGGGAGGAACAGAGTCCTTCGAAACTTGGGTGATGATGGACTCCATCGTGCAGTTCGAACAAGAAGGGCGCTCCTCCGGGCCCACTACATTTTTGACACAAACAATACGAATTTTGACACCCACTAAAATAGATTGTAACAAAATGGCGGCGGAGTGGGTTCCTTCGCAGTCTTGCCGTACTACACTACTACGAGTTGTCTACCAGCCTGCCTGCCTGCTTGCCTGCCTGCCTCTCAATCTGATCAATTTATTCAACACAAATATTCCCCTTCGCTCACTTTTACTGTTATGGGCCGTTCACAAACTCCTCTCTCGTCACTTCCATTCTTACACATACAGGCGTCGTTGCTCACGGCGACCTCGATGCGGCAAAGCGACGACTTGCAGCAGCAGCTTCATTTGCTCCACGCACGTCCACATGTTGATGATTTACACTCGAACTTGGGATGGTTTCTTGATGGATAAAAAAATACAAATTCAAATTCTGGTCCACTGGTAGGGTGGCGCGGGAGTTATTTATGACCAAGTCGAAGTTCATTCACATTGTCGCATGTAGTAACTTTAGCGTAGAACATGTCGAAATCAGTGAACCCTGTGTAAATAAATATGCTGGAGGCCAAGGTCGCCCGCGAAGTCTGTGGTTTCTTTTTGTGTAGTAACCCTCACTGAAATTCAACTTATAGTCACTATTTCAATTTTAAAAGTTACGTTGTAAACATACAGATGCACTCTGATGCAGATGCACGAAATTGTATTGTCTGTCAGTATTGTTGAGCAAAAGATAGCGCAGCGCATAGCACTGATAGCAAGTAACTCCAAATCAGAGGCTCATATTATACCATTCGAAATTGCAGTTTTCAAGAATGAACTTCTCAAGTACGTGCACTCTGATACTACAATTTAGAAAAAGGTTAAAAAGAGAAAAACGTAGAAAAGAATCGTGGTTTCTGGCTGAAAAGGCCGTGCATGGAAATGAGACGTGTTCCAAAAATGGAAGCCTTGGAAGCGTTTGTTTGTGAACAGACGGGAAAGGATTGAGATGAGAGGAGAGTGTGGGCGACAGGTGCCACTGTGTGGGCCCCTCTTAAACAGCTGCACACTTTGCTCAATACTCCCTGCGATTTACCATCTCTCCCTCGTCCTTTAACATTGTTGGAAATCCAGAGTTGACTTGACACAATTCCCACACCACCAGCAGTTGACGTGTTGTCATTCATTCCTGCTCCCATACCGCTTCCAACCGATAAGTTAGTATCTTCTCAAGGGCACTGCTACTTTCTCCTTCCCATCCTGTGAGAGAAACCTGGTCTACTTAAATTACTCCTTAATAGCATGAAACACGCAAGGACAATTGATCCGTGGTGGTGATTTCGAATCAATCGGGTTCTTCTGAGTGAGTGAGAACTCCCTAGATGAGTCATTCATTCATACGCATACAAATGATTTAATGAGTTGGATTTGTTGGATGTCAAATTTTTAATTCATTTAACGTTATTTACATTTACAGTCTGCACACGGGAACAATTTATTTTCTACCGGGTTGGCACTTGCAGCGCTCGCAATGATAGTTTGTTCGTTTATAATTTTTTCATAGAGCTGCTATTAAATTAAGGGTAAGAGCTTTTACGCATTTAAAATTTTCATTCTTCGTGCAACGTCAACCAATCAATTTCAAAGGGCAAGTATGTATTTCTAGGAATAGGAGCTGAATGGAAGTAATGTGAACCTGAAAGATACGAATCCAGTGCCAGTTTTAAGTGTTAAGTTAGATAACTTTATGCAGAACTGAAGATGTTCGCCAATCTAAAGAAGAAGATAGAGGCGGAGGTCGGGGACTTGTCAAGACTTACACCGAGCCTTAGAAGCGTTACACAGTCAGAAAAAATGACGCCGCTCAGTTCGCGACACGGCTCTGTGTCGAGTTTAGCTTCAGAAACGTCGAATACAAACAAACTGACAAGTCCGTTGAGCCCGATGGACTCACAGCAAATGTTTGGAGCCACTGGTGGGAGGAATGAGAGTGGTGCTAGTGCATCTAATGCTGGTGGTGCAAGGTCAGACAGTAATCAGCGGCTGAAAAGACTTTACGAGGAGAAAATACAGAATCAAGAACTAGACTTTGCATGGAGGCTAAATTCCAAAGATGACGAAATTACAAAACTGCAAAAACAAGTTGACCATTTAAATAATATGCTGCATTCAAAGGAGTTTGAAACACAGCAGAAGCTTGTACGAGTTCAGGAGGATATGGACAGTTTGGAAGGATTCAGCCAACAGGAAAACGCGAAGATTAAGCACTTATTACTAAATCGAGAGGAAGAATTAAGTCAGCTTCGAGCAACAGTAATGATCCGGGACTCAGCAATATCTGAGTTTGAAGCTCAAATGAAAAGCATCACAGTAGAAAACGAAAGGCTGAAGAAAAGCTTAGATGAAATTGTCTCGCGGCGGCCGGATGATCTTGAGGAACGGGTTAAAAAGCTTCAAATCAAATTGGATGGGTTCAGCGATATAGAGAAGGAGAAGGATGCACTACTCTTAAAATTATCTGCAGCTGAAGAAAGGATACAAAGTTTGCAAAAGCTCGAAAACTTAACTACCTCGTTGAGTAAAGAGAGGAATACTCTTGAAGCTACTCTGGAGTCGAAAGTGTCCCAGATCGATAAGTTGGAAAACGAAATCAAGGTGCTTCAAAGCTATCAAAACGAAAAGGAGTCAGCCTTGGAGGTCATGAGAAACGAAAATTTGGAAGCCCTAGAGGACCAACGGAAGTTAAATGCTGAACTGCAATCGAAGTTAGAAAAACTAACTGCTTCTTTGAATACACAGCGGAATACCCTTGAAGCTTCACTAGAGTCAAAAGTGTCCCAGATTGAGAAGTTGGAGAAAGAAATCAAGGTGCTTCAAAGCTATCAAAACGAAAAGGAGTCAGCCTTGGAGGTCATGAGAAACAAAAATTCGGAAGGCCTAGAGGACCAACGGAAGTTAAATGCTGAACTGCAATCGAAGTTAGAAAAACTAACTGCTTCTTTGAATACACAGCGGAATACCCTTGAAGCTTCACTGGAGTCAAAAGTGTCCCAGATTGAGAAGTTGGAGAAAGAAATCAAGACGGTTCAAACCGAGAAGGAATCTGCTTTAGAGGCTGTGAAGAACGAGAATTATAAAGCCATAGAAAACCAACGAAAGTTAAACGCTGAATTACAATCAAAGCTAGATCAGTTGGCTCATCCTGAGGTTCAAAATAAGGATACGGACAGGTTCCAAAAATTTAGTCAAGAAGAATATGCAAAGATTGAGCGTTTGCTACAGATTCGAGAAGAAGAATTAAGTCAGCTTCGAGCAACAGTTACGATCCGGGACTCAGCCATTTCTGAGCTTGAAGCTCAACTGAGGAACATATCGGTTGACAACGAAAAGCTGAAAAAAAGCATGGATGAAATTGTTTCGCGACAAGTAGAAGAACATGAAGAACGGGTTAAAAATCTTCAAATCAAGTTGGATGAGTTCAGTAGTATTAAAAAGGAGAAGGATGAACTTCTCTTAAACTTATCTGCAGCTGACGAAAGGATACAGAATTTACAGAAGCTTGAAGGCGTAACTGCTTCACTTAGTAACGAGCGGAATGTCCTTGAAGCTTCTCTGGAGTCGAAAGTGTCCCAGATTGAAAAGTTGGAAAAAGAAATCAAAGTACTTCACAACGAAAAGGAATCTGCCTTAGAGGCTGTGAAAAACGAGAGTTCTGAAACCTTGGAAGACCAGCGGAAGTTAATTGTTGAATTGCAATCAAAGTTAGATGAGCTGGCCAGTTTGGAAGTAGTCCGTCAACAAGAGAACGCGAAGATTAAACATTTACTATTAAGTCGAGAAGAAGAATTAAGTCAGCTTCGAGCAACGGTTGTGACCCGAGACTCAGCAATATCTGAGCTTGAAGCGCAACTGAAAAGCATCACAGTGGAAAATGAACGACAGAAGAAAAGTTTAGATGAAACTGTCTCACGACGGCTAGGTGAACATAAGGAACAGGTTAAAAGTCTTCAAATCAAGTTGGATGAGTTCAGAGATATAGAGAAGGAGAAGGATACACTGCTCTTGAAATTATCTGCAGCTGAAGAAAGGATTCAAAGTTTGCAGGAGCTTGAAGACTTAACTTCTTCACTGAATAACGAGCGGAATATTCTTGAAGTTTCTCTTAATTCGAAAATCTCACAGAATGAGACGTTGGAGAAAGAAATCAAGGTGCTTCAAAGTGAAAAGGAATCTGCTTTGGAGGCTATGAAAAACCAAAATTCTGAAGCCCTAGAGGAGCAACGGAAATTAAATGTCATAAATCTTGAATTGCAATCGAAATTGGATGAGCTGGCTCACGTTGAGGTTGAAAATGGAGAGTTGATACTTCAAACTTCAGAAATCCAGTCAAAATGTGATGAACTCGAAGAAGAAAATAACTTTCTTAAAGCCTCTGCTAATTCAGATGACTATGAGGCCTTAAAACGCAAGGTTGTGGAGCTTGAAGCCGATTTGTTAGACAGAAATCAGGTATGATACATTTCAACATATATTTATAATAAATCAATAAGTATATAGGGAACAAGAAGCTTAATTGATTTTGGTGCTCAATTTAGATGCTGAAGCAACAGTCGCATCAGCTTCAGGATTTGCGAAGGTCTCTAGCAAAAGAAATTAACAAGAATCAGGCAATAGCTGAATTTGCCAGTGCTAGTGCTTCCACTTTGGAGACAATGCCACAGTGCAATGGCTCTGCTAGTCAACAACAGCAAGTTACAGCTCTCAATTCTCCTGCATCAGTGTCCGAGCCTCCAACGCTTCCTCCACAGGAAACGGATGTAAATTTTATGTACCTTAGATCCGTCATTTTCAAATTCCTAACTACCACTGATGTTCAAGTGACTCAGCAACTAACAAGGGTTGTAGCAACTTTGTTGCATTTATCCGAAGAGGAGACACATTTATTAAGTCAAGCTACTGAATCAAGAAATGGATGGATTTCTAATCTAATTATTAAGAGCTGAAAGCATTCCTACGATCATTTTGATCAAATAAAGTGTATTTATTCACCGTCCTCACTAAAACTACCTTTGTGTGTTCTTGGTTTTATTTCAGTTTGAAATAGATTTCTGTTTCGCATACAATGTCACAGTCAAATTCTACATTCTGAGATTTTTTCATGCCATTTGTGTACTCTTCAGTGTGTGACAGAAACGGATGATTCAACTCCATGGCCCATGAGTTTTCAAACTGCAGCCTTTTCTGAGCACGTACTTACAATCAAACGACAATTAAAAAGAGGAGACCTGTATGTTTATTCACGGGAAAAGCATACTAGAGAGTAACAAAAGTAACATAGGCAGTTAATATTTCGTTGAATAACAGACTATAAATAGTGAGAAGTATAAATATTGCTCTCCCGTGTCTTAGAGCGACGGTCTTCTACTTGCGAATGATCCTGCATACTGCGAGGTAGGGAGAGTCTGCTAGAAAACAGAGAAACTCACATGTCGACAAATCAAAATCAAATTGTCTGAGTTTAACTTACTCATTTCTAGGGTAAGACATCTGACGGTGATAAGCACTAGGATTTAATCGCGATTGCGACGCGGAGGTGGAAGAGTGACTAATCCCTTGAATTTGACGATCCCTCCTCGAGTTTCCTCCTGAGCTACCGCCACCGTCGCCGAGGTCGAGATCCATTATTTCGTCCACCAGTCGGAATTGATCCGTCGTTGTTAGAGCTATGTCGGGTATTTGACCACTTAGCTGCTCAAATGGTTGCTGAGGGTCCTGAGACTTGCTCCCTGAAGCGTCTGATGTCGATGGTTTGGAGGACGCATTAGAAGCACCAAGATGATCTCCTCCAGATGCCCCGAAAGATGACACATCTTCCACAGCACTTACAACAGGGTGATTTGTAATGTCGAGCATCTAAACGATTTTCATTTGATGGTTAAATTCTGAAGTCAGTAATACCTATTTATATTATGCAATTGTTACAAAGATATCGTACCTCAGAAACATAGTCAGGGAACCCAAATTCTCTCACAACCCTTAGACGCAGGTATCTGCAAGCCCGGTCACGAGGAACTAAATTGAGATTTCGATGATGAGCAGATTGTAGCTTTTTGAACCTGTACAGCATAGCAGACAACACCTCCGGGTCCACTGCTACATAAGAAATCATTTTATTGCTTATCTGAATTCTTATACATAGTTTCGAATTGTAATGAAATCTGAATTACCAATATCACCAGGCTTTAATGACTCGCCTCTAGGAAAGTAATTAGGGTTATGAAGGCCTAATTGATTGGACTGCTGGGATGCAAGGGCTTCTTCAGGGTTTCCTCCTTCGATCATGTATAACGTATCCGGAAACATCGATCTGAGAGTCCTTCTTCCCATTGTAGCTGTCAGATTGTGCTCGCTAATTGCACTGATGCCCATACCATTACCACTAACAGTAGTTGCAGTTTTTTGACGTAACGAAGATTTTGCTTCCTCATAAAATGCGGTGTACAACCGTGGCCGAACGTAACATGGACTTGAATTTATCCAAGGATTGGTCTTTTCTTCAGTTATCATGTGGCTTGGAGGAATCGACAACTGTGGTTACAGTAAACATTTGAATATAACATTGGTACTGCAATCATAGGGGCTTGAAAACTAATAACTCACCAATCCACGCCGGACTGCGTTGATTAAGACTTCGTGATTCAGTAGAATGTGGTCTGTTCTCACTAGTCGTAGGAGATCGATAATTATTTCCCGAAGTTCGACATCACTTAAGTCACGACGCTTTATCCCTTTCCGACTCACACTATCTCTCGTTGTAGTGAGCAAATTCGGTTCTGAGGAACAAACAAAATAAGGTTAAGATCTTATCATCTTTGAACTGACATCGTCCAGGGCTTGTACTAACCTCTATCTTCGATTCGTTTCATTAACTGATGTTCACCCCATCTCAGAATCGCTTGCAAGATATCCACTTCCGATGCCTGAAAACAATAATTAAACAATTAATCTTGCCACTCGCTTGTTGAAAGGTCCAATTTTTTATTATAATTACCTGGAGAAAGTCGGATTGAATGGCTTCGATCAGGATATTTCTATCAAGGTCTAAAAACCCAGACGTCCCACTAAAATTGTGGAATTCTTCTCTCAGGAAAATCATAGCCTGCCTCCTGACCCATCCAGAACCGTGAGATTGAGATGACCATTTCAGAACAGCCGGCAGTGATTCGTAAGTTAACTGCTCCACTATTATGTCTTCCGCAGACTGACTCAATTGGTCGAATTCCAAAAACTTTCCTATTTGGTACAACTCCATAGCCTCCTCAAATCCAGCTGGATTCAAACGTCCAGTGAAAGTCAGCGACTCAACTTCAGTTAGGCCAGACCGAGACGGGTCGATTAAACTTAGGTCAATGCGATCGGTATACATGCAGTGTAAAATGACTCGTACGTAGCGCTTCGGAATCACACTTTCGTCTAACACTAAATTCTTGGAGTTTCCTCGACGTTGAAACAGGGACCTAATCAGTATTTTCACAATTCAGTATCTAATACCTTTCTGTAAGAAACTAATATCACACCAGAACTAAAAAACTCTTACCTAAAAAACGCAGATCGTGCGGCTAAAATCGATTTGTGACATGGAATGTGTTCGTCTCCTACAACTAACATCACATCGGAGTATTTCGCAGTTTGCAAAAGTTCTCGGAGATCAGCCTACAAAATACACAAGATTTATATCAGTTTCATAAGTCAAATATCCTTACTTAAGTGTTTGTAATATAGAAACCTTACCTCCAAACCTTTAGTAGGCCGTCCAGCCTGACCGAAGACGGTATCAGCGAAGCTATCCAACTCAGCACTAGATTCCTCCGTATAGAGGTAACGTATGAAACTGGAGAAGGTAGGGATGTCAACAGGGTCTTCAATGTTAACATTAACAACTCCATTTTGATGCTGGAGTAACGACCGAAAGTACTTGGAGCGCTGCATCAAAATAGCTCGATGAGCAGGGAATATTGCAGGAGGAAGAATAAGGTTGATATCCGAGTTCCACTTAAAATCTAACAGATCTGCAAGGTCAGACCGAATAGTTTGAATCCTCGGACGGGCAGATTCTGACTGCAGATATAATTCTTTTTCTTTGGCCATTGTATCATATTCTTGAACTGCACAGCAAACAATTATATTTTTAATCACAGTCATTTATTTATTAATCGAAAGTCGACATCTCCTCCAAATCTTACCTAAAGATAACAACTCTGCAAGAGTCCAAGTACTCAAGATTTCTCGCAAAGGTCGACCAGGGTCAACGGATCTCGAATTTCGTCTACGCCACCATTTCTTCTTCCGTTCTCTGCACATAAAGAGTTCCCCATTAGTAAAAAATAAAACTAATCACACTTCAAACTTTCAAAAATTCAGAAAATGAAGCTTACCTCGCGTGATTGACGAAGTAATCGTCCTGCGAGCACTCAGGGTGATTAAGTCCTCCACGACTTCCCCCATTATTGCTCACGTCGGACAGATTAGCTCCCATTCTTCCTCGACACTCAGGTCGAAGTTCACGCCACAACAAACCCTCGTTGACTCCTCCCTTTCAATTCATCTTTCACTTCCTCCACACAACAGCACTTTTATTTAAATTTATATCTCCTTATTGTCGAAATCAAATTTATTATAATTCTCACTAAGCCTCCATCCTAAGATTGTACCAATCACTGCCACTGCACAAACACGCTCTCCTCATTCCTTATAGTATCCTTAGATGAACACACGTCAACTTAAACACCTTCCAACTAGCTACACGCTTCACGTCATAATATTTAACATCCTACTGGCAGTGTTATCCACGCGACAAAACTCTCACTTCAGTTTCAAGCAGAAATGCTGAATGTAGGACAAGTCAGGTGGTAATTAATTATTGTGTTCACCCTTTTCCATCATCACGTGAAGCTGACGGTTACCCGTGTATGAGAATCCTCGGATGAGGAAGTGAGGAGGAGGTGTGTTTATTATTATCGAAGTAAATGTTTAGTTTAAGTGAGGAGATGTCGTCGTGGATGGAGAGTAGGACAACACACGGAGTTAAAGTTATTAAAAGTGTGGAGGATAATGTTGTGTGTGGTGGTGGTGGTGGTGGTGGTGGTGTGGGTTGCGCGAAAGGGTGTGTGAGAGAGATGGTCTATAATCTTTTATTCCAATCCTTTTCGTGTAGAGAGTTGGAGGAGGTACACGGACGAGTCGGTGGTGGTTGTGGTGGTGCTGTCGTCGACTTCTTTAAGCAGTCCATGAACCACGACGCTACGCCAGACAAAGATATTTTAAGTAGAAAGACCATCTAAAAATTTTGAGATCTGTAGGTATCATTCATTCCTACTCAAAAATTTCCACATCAGATATTATTGCAGAAAAAATCAAGTAATGAATTCTGAGATTTTAATATACGAGACGAGACGAGACGAGATTTTGCATGTTGAACTTTTTGCTATTTTGTAGGGAAAGAAGTAAAAAAAAAGTGCATGAGGGGAGAGTTAATGCATGACTGCTAAATAAATACACAGTCCACAGACAGAGATAATGACGGGGTGTCTTAAAGCATGGCTTGCAGATTAAAGTTGCATGAAGAGGGTTTAGTATCTTCCACACTGACAGTTTTTGCGAAGGAAAATTTTACCATCTCCTGGAAGAAGTAATGAAATAACGTGTAATTGCAATTGTATAATGGGCATCAAGTCAGTCTCGTGAATGATTATGATTAGGATGTCGTCTGAGCTGCGAACTGCGAATGAATTTTGTTTTTAGATGAGCTAGCTAACAGAATTACGTACGACTATATCATGACGTATGCCTGGGTTGTGTGTAATCACCTTAATGATACACCTCATTAGGCCTATTAACCACCGTGAGACTGGAAAGTTTCCATTTTGTGTGGACAAATATTTTTGTATACCTGAACCTTTGTTCTGGAATTCCATCTTGCAAACATAAAAATTCCAGAAGCATACTCTGACATTTCGGAGATTGAATTTGTGTTTTTTAAGACGCTTTATTAAAATATTGAGTTGTAGGTTCAGTTCATCCTTGAATTTTCTCCTGGAGTGTCTCCTTTTCTTAAAATATTTCTTGTAAAAAGGCAGTAAGAAAATGGAGTGTAGGGTTTATGTGTGTATCTTCAAATATAAAAGGTGGTTTTGAGTAGGAAGCGCTTGCGTCTGAACTTTTACTATCACCACAGTATATATTGTACATAACATTGGGTTACGAGAATTGATTTGTTTCCAAGCTGAGAGAGAGAGAGAGAAACATATTATACGTACGTACAGACGGACGGACGGAGACGGAGAATTCTTAAGTCAGCAGGCACAAGGATAAAGCAGTGGAGTTTTTTAAGCAAGTGTGTATCATGGTGGTTGAATCTCCACCTTCGCCTTCCCAGAGGTTGTTATTTCTCTTGTTGCACAGTAAATCATGCGAGGAAGGAGCAGCAGCAGCGATGGATTAGCTCATATCAATTATACATCTTTCTTCTTACCCTCGTAATGACGACACTATCCAGCAGTTATGTTAGCACCGACTACAAACCGTGTAGTCCATAGTTAACTCTTCAATAAATAGTAATCACTTCAGCATCATGGACATGGACTTTACCCAAGGTCTCCTCCACTTAAACTGTTTCTCCAGTTAACACCACTATCGATTCATCATCAGTTCATCATCTCTTTTCACCTTTCATTTGTGTGTAACATTACCAATCTCTATTTCTTCACTATCTTTATTTATAATAATACAAATATTATAAAACCAGTTTTGGCCGGAACAGCTAAAAACTTAGAACTGTGTATGATTGTCCATGATATCATCGTCAGTTTTCGATTAACTCCCCAGTCCGAAGGTCTTTAAAGTTTGAAGGGAGGAAAACATTCCTAAAGTGGAAAACCCCGTTGAAACATTGGAAATAGTGGAATTTCTGAAGGGGAGTTAAAACGGAGAAAGTCATAAGCACACACAAGCACACAATCCCACAAAAACTATATTGTGTGTAATGGTGAAAGTGTGACGGAGGGATACGGACACACGCACACATAATATGATTGTTGACTTGGGAAGACGACGACGACGATACTTGGAAGTCGCACTTATGGAAAGTGAAGGTCGAACGGAGCCAGAGTTTGGGGTTAATGTCGGGAATGACCGGAGGTAGTGGTTAACGGAGTTGTAGAGAAAAACTTCTTACAAAATTACGAATAAGTGTGTTTTGATACTTTTGCTTAGCTGAATTTCTAGTCAGCAAGCAATGATTATGAAGAAAAGTGACAAGCTGAGGACAAGTGAATATCATTTTTACCTTTCAAAGAAAAAAAACATTTACCTCTTTGCAGAAGTGAATTATATATAAATATCTAACAAGTACACACACGTGCGTATTTTCTTCTTGTTGCTGTTGACTTTTTATATAAATAGATATCTTATAAATGTAACTACACACACACACTGTTGAATGTGATTACTACGAGAGAAACTAAAAGAGAAAATAAGGCAGGGTGCACATGTATTTTTATCAACGGGACTTATTGTAATAATATTCGTTCATTAATGACGTGTGAGGGTTTAATAGATGTCTTTAATTGAGTGGTACAAATGCCATCCGGAAAACAAAGTCTTGTCTAACGCTGCTTAGTTTAAGTAGTAATATAATTTATACAACACAGTCGTACATAATTAATACAAGGGAGAGAGTTTATATAGACATTTAGAAATAACGTTAACGAAAATATACCTGCGATGGGGTCGAAAGCCAGTACTGAACAAAGGCCAAGAACTTTCTCCAACTCTGAAGGTGCCACTCACAATCATAATCACGCGTCGTCGACAAGCGTCGGGACACCGTTAGCTCGTGGAGCCTCCAATCCCTTCGCTTCGAATGGTAGAATTTACAACTTATTAAACTCTGGCTTGTAAAATAATATGAGATTAATTATGATTTATGTACTTGGCTAACAGGAGGGGATGGGGCTGCCCGAGGTCAAGTCCGGGCTCGATCTTATTCTTCATCTGCCATGCATAATTCGAGTCATTCGTCAGCTTCGGGTATTTTAGAACTGAGTGGACGGATCAATTCTTTCGCTTCTGGATTTTGGCCCGTCTCTGGTAAGTTCATTTTTCTACTTGGAACATGAAAGTACATGAAGTCAAGATGTAATTTGATACATGACGGAAAGACAGGACCTGCTGCCGTCTCATGTGTCAAAGTAATTATGCTCGTGAACATGAAACTCGATCTGTGTTAATTGTCTGTACATTTGTGTAGGTATTAGATGTCCTATCTGTAATAAAACTCTACTACCGGATGACATAGAAATCCACCTCGTAATGTGCTTGACGCGACCACGGATCAACTACAACGGTTAGAGCAATTTCGGTTGTTTATGTCATTCTCAAGGTTGTTGCTGCAGTGTCAGAATAAGACAGTGATCTCTATGAAACTTGTTACAAAGTAGAGTGTATAATATAATAATATAGATATTCAGATCGCATTTCATCGTTCGTGGTCAGATAAATACTGTGTACAACTGTACATTTCAGTGCTTCAGATTTGTAGCTTTGCCTTGTGTGAAGTTTTATCAAATATATTTGCATGATCGATGGGTGAAAGAGTGAGATCGTAGGTTGATAGTTTTGTATGTCTGAGTTCAAGCGAATCGGTGAATTCATTGAATAATTGATTTTAGAGCTCATGACTTGGAAAATGGGAAATAGAAGGCCGCTGCTGCGAGAACCTTGAAACTTTATTGCTTTCACTATATACTGTATTTTGTCGATCGATTAGAAATAAACTTGGAGTTAAATGTATTTTTTGATGACTTTGCAGAGGACGTGCTAATAGAATCCAAAGATGAAGAATGTGTGATTTGTCTCGAAGAAATGGAAGCTGGTCAAGTGATCGCGCGACTTCCATGCCTTTGCGTTTATCATAAAGATTGTATCGATAAGTGGTTTCAAGTCAATCGCTCATGTCCGGAGCACCCAAATAACTAATATTGTAACAGAATATTATAAAAGATGTCAATTGTTTGTTTACGTAATAAAACTTAATTGCCATTTATAAATTCTGTCGATCGTTTTCAGAGCCGAGCACATCAATTATCCAAATCTAATTTCAATTGTCGGTGGATGCATTGCAGAGCATCATGGGTTAGTTCTTTGGTTGCTGAATGAAACAGACGGGTATGAACGGGTTGTTAAATCTAATCAAACAGAATTCATATGAAGGATTGCGCAATAATACCCCCTAAGCTTTCGTTGAGCAAAGTTAATTTTGCTGTTGTAAATACCACAACAAATAAATCCAATGAAACATCACCACAAACAAACGAAATTTCACTTTGCCTGTTTAGAAGTTCGTACATTGAAAGAAATAGTGTGGATGCCACTAGCCAAATCAATACTTCACATCTGCCATATTTTTGGTAGGACATATGTTCGTAAAATACAATAAGATTCTAACCAAATACCAAATCCATTCGGCATGGAAGATCAAACCCAGTTTGTAAATGGACGATATGCATGGGAATATGGATGGTTAATGATGAAAATATGAAATAAATTATAAATCTGTGATGAGTGATATATTTTAATCAAATAACGAGTGCAGTGACACAGATTCGTTTCTGTATGTTGTGCCCATTATAATATTAAACTGGTATTGAGACCGATTCAAATGTAGACAAGTGATCTACAAGTTTTGTATTACTTTAACTTATCATGCAACTTCTTACTGCAACCTTTATAAATTCGTCTTTGGGTTTAGTACCCAGAGTTCAGACATTTTAAAAGTTTGCATTCAAGTTGTTTCCAATAATTACAATTTTTTAATAATCTATTTCTCTATATCATGAACTTTCTCATAAATGTAACGATGAATATATATTATGAGATCTAACCGTAGACTTAGTAATAATTATTCGCAGCATAATAATGTAGTAGTACTTGAATCGCATAACTTGTTCAACTACATACACAAGAAATGTACATGAGCTCTGTAATAACGAATTAAAAGCATCACCACAGGAATAGGTCGTCTTGTTACTTAATGATGATAAATAGATAATTTAAACAGGTAACAATAATACTCATTCTTTGAGACATCACGATTTCATTTGTCACATAAGGGTCAGTTGTCACTTTGTAAGATCAGCAGACTTGTTGAATAGTTAGGCTATATATGTATGAAAGAACACATAAGATTAAACAAGTTACACCTGACACTTCTCAGCAGATATAATAATATGAACTTTCTGAATTGTACAAAAAGGATTGGCATTGATGGAGAATTTCACTTGTTACAGAGTTGATGATTCATGATTGATACCGGAAATATGAGATGACGAATATTGAAATAGTGCACAAAGTAGAGAGTCAGTGAAAGATTGATGCGGATCTTGTCGTACGGGATCAAGAAGTCTTGCTCCTATCAACCAAAGAGCTTGCGCTGAGGATAGAAAAGATATGAATTAATCCTTTATCATCACTTCATCAATGTTATTACTTGCATAAAATATATCATCATAGATAATTTCACACGTAATATATAATGTCTTTTGCTATCTTACAAGCTGACGACTCCCGATCCCAGCTGCTGCAATATTCCACTTGCGTTAGCTTGTTGGCTGGAGTGAACAGATGTCGACGAAGAAGAAAGCATAGAAGGTCTACGAGATTTCAAGCTAGTCATACTTCCCGTCAATGAGAAGGAGCCAATGTTTCCTGTAGTGTTTGGCATCGACCCACCCTGTAATTTTGATACAGTAACGTAAAATAAGGCTAATTTAATAGTACAAGTTATGCACATTTCTTACAGAAGCAGCTCTTCTTACCACGACACTCCTCGTTAGCTAGAAATAAAAGAGAGAACGCCTTACACAAATTGACATCTCATTACACTTTCATGTGGTAGAAACAACTAAATTGGTGTTTCCTAAGAACGAAAACGGAAGTGGACATACCGTCGGGGGAGAAAGGTTGACACTGCTGCTTGAATTCTTTCTTTCCTGTGGACCAATGCTGGAATGTCTTCGGATCGGTAATGGTTCACCTGGACTTGACAGAGCAGAGCTAGGAGCCAGGCGGATCTTTGGGGCCATCAGAGTGTTATCAGATAGTCGTCTAATAGGATATTGATTGCCTTGTACTCTAAGAAAATTTGTTCCATCTCCATAAAGCTCTGTTATGCAAAAGATATCAAATCGGATTACAAGTTAAGACTCCATTACAGAGTTACATTTCTTCGTGTGGGTTGGGATTTATTAACCTGCAGTAGAGTTCTTCCTCATCATCATGTCCTCGGCAGATGAAGTCTTCCTTTGACATGGAAGAGACGGTCCGGTTGTTGCTGCGTTTTCGATGTGAACATTTGGCACAAACATGGGACCCCCGAAAGGACCGATATTCATGTTATCTGATGATCTCTGATGTCTTAGTCCCTTGCTGGTCGGCTTCGAGTACGAATAGTCTTTTGCTGCTTGTCCGTGGGCTGAATGCGTAGGAGCGAGATGGTCGAGCTTCAGTTTATTCCTCTGGTTCCTGTAAAAGTATTTCAGAAACTCTAAAGCTTCTAGACGAAATCTCCTCCTCAGGTACACGAATACGCTTAGGCTTTTGCGAATTCCGGCTAATACCTGTCGATATGATCCAGCATTTCCTGAAGTACCTCGAGAAGCGTGCTAAACTGTTCCAAGTGGAGTCTGGGGTTTACGGTCTGGGGAAGCAGACTTGGCATGACCCGAGTGGCCATGAGATTGACGCTTAATCCGTATTTCTTGTTATCACTTAGCATTAACTTATAAATATCTACGAAAACAATAAACAGCATTAGGGTATTAAGCAGTTTGTTTTCATACGACTCTCGTATCATTAATCTGACGAGCGAGCATCTCATTAGAAGGATTCACTTACGAACAACTTTCAAAATAATGTCAGGATCCTGGGATTTTGCATTCTCACACAAAATTGGAAGCACATCTTCAATAATGGTAGATCTCTCGAGTTTAGAAATGATTTTCTCCAAGCAAATGAGTATGTTCAACACTACTTTGAGATCGCTGGAGTATTTTTCATAGATAAGTTTAACTTTCGGAAGAATCGTCTTTCTAATAAATTCCTCGTCTAAGTAGTCCGCGATGAGAGAAGCTGAAATAAGTGACGCACTCTGCAAAATTAAAACATATTTTTAGACGGGAATCCTATGTGACAAAACAACTGAGGCGCATTTTAATAATCCACAGCCTACAAGGAGATGATTATCACCAGGCGTACTATACATTTTTAATACCTGGACTTGAATTGTAGTAGATTCAAAAGCGTTTTGAAGCATGGGCAATATGTCGTTGTTTAAAAGCTCCGATTCAAGATTCTTTTCCAGAATGATATGCAAATTTTCAAGCAAAGTCACAGTGGCTTGAATGGATTTCGGTGAAGTGAAAACTTGTCTGGAATGAAACAATCCCCAATCATTCATTTATCTTCAAAGAACCTTTAATAGGAGTGTTATTAAAATAAAGGAGAAGTATCGATTGAGTGATGTGACGTGATTAGTGTTGGTGTGTGTGTATAATGAGGAATAATTAGAGCAACAAGGCAACACCCACTCACTTGAAGGAAGGGAGGATAATACTTTGAAACTCCTCTGATGTGCTCTCATTAATGAGGAGAAAGATGGGCTGAAGGGCAGCTGCGAGAACTTCTTGTGTCTTCATTTCAGATTGCAATGTCGGCCAAACATGTTGAAACCATAATTTCTGCGAAAACATTACGTATGTATCATTCTGAGCTTTATTAATACTATATTCTTGCAGAGTAGCTCTCTTAAGCTTTCTCCTCGCTCAGCTTAAACATCATAGAATGGCAAACATTCGGCAGAATATTTCATCTCTCGTGTTGGAGCTCATAAATGCGACATGGACGTGTGTCATTTGAAATGTTTTATGCCAGTAGACTAGAGCTTTTTTGCAAGTCTGACTGCAGACGAAGGACTATGGGAAAGTTACAGAGAAAGTTGAATTTCGTAACCTTCCTAGTAGCAGGTAACAAGACGACTATATTCGTAATGTATAGTACAGGGAAAGTAGTCAGTTGTATAGTCGACGACTAAGACGAAAATGTAATCCATATCTGTTGGTCTGAGTGAACTAAGTGTAATCCCCATCCCTATGCTAGAGACTCTCTCATCCTTAGTCTCTTTCACCTTTTGTAGACTTGATGAGATGGAATGGAAGGTAGAAAGAAAATGGGAAACACGGGAAATGGATTGAACTTCTCTCAAAACTTACTACAAGTCTAAAGCCAAAGTTCTTGCTGCAGGAATTGCTTCGTCGACTGGAGATGATCATCATCAGTAGCCTGAACAATACGCTGTGAGTAAACTTTTGCAATGAATTTTGTCTATATATTCCCTGAATGAACTTGCATTCATTAAATTAGATATTTATCACGACGGGTAATTTTTGCGAGACTCTTTTTCACTTCTTTTCACTGAGGGAGATCAATAAATGTTTGTCTGTGATAGGAATGAATGAGACATCGGAGAATCAATACGGATTGTGCTTTAAGGCTTTTTAGTACTCTCACTGGTGGCGAATGCTAAGCTACTGTGCATCGATTTGGAAAACACGGAAATGTGATTACCTTTGGAATGTACGGTAGAACATCTCTGAGCTGGGTGCGATAAAAATGAGCTTTTTGTGACGGGTCTTTCATGGAAATGACATCCAAGTATTGCAGTGTATGGACTGCAGGATCTGCGAAGTACTTGATCAAAGCGAGTAATTGACTTGTTGGTCTCTGTCGCGGCTCTTTACATAGGAGACGTTGTACAGCCTCGTGTAATCCTAAAGGGACTTTAGGAAGTAACTCCTGTATCAGCGTATCCAGCTACAGAGGAAGAGAAATGAGCAATCGAATCATACAAAAGTGACAGGAGAACGGAGACGGAGAGACTCTCTCTCTCTCTCCTGTCTTCTGTAACAGGATTAGCATTAAAAGCATATTTCCTCTGGGATTCATGAGAGAGACTACCAGGGATTATCCTGAGTAATGAAATGAAATAAATTGTTGTTGTTACCCCTTCTATTTGCTTGAGGTACTGCGAGTTCGAGTGGTTTGATTGAATCAAAGGCTTTCCATTGTTGAAAATTGATGTGATCACCATTCCCAGGCTAAACATGTCCGACATTATAGAGCACATCGATGTAGTTTGTACCTCGGGAGCTGAGAAATAACAAGACATTTGGATTACTCATCATCCTAATTTCTAATTCATCACAGATCCTGTGGTTACACATGCTGACATTAAACCAATATACCTACAGACGAATAAATCAACCCAAATTGTATTGATTTCTCTACAACTCATTCACTACATCACTACATACAAACACAGTAGTCGTCCACGCTTTTAATCTCTCAACTTTTGTTCAGAACTAACGAAGTTTAGAAATTACATGGGGATTGAAACCTCATGGCACTATTATAAAATAAACTATAAAAGCTTCTCATATTGAATTTCACCAGAGAATGGTTTTATTCAATACCGACATAGAGAGACTGAGATTTGATTTGATTACTAGAAAGAGAGAAGCTATTCACTTCACTATGTTCACAATTCACAAACCAAAGGAATGTCTGAATCAGTTGTTTAAAAATGCGGGTGAACTTCCAGGCTAAAACAAAATTGAGTGGTTTTCATGATACTGATCCTTAATTTAATATGAATTTGTATCGAATTCGACGCAATTTCAGGAAGCTACGAGGAGTTCTCTCAACTTTCTCCTCTTCGGTAAGAAGCGTGGGGAAACGAATGGAATTATAAATGAGCTGTGACGTGAGGTGATTAGTTATACCGACAGCCCAACAATCCTTCCTTGTCAAGCGTAGGGCGTACCTTTTCATAATCTCAAAAGAATGGAAGACGAGTGCACAAGTTTATATGTTTGAACAAGCAGGACCAATATATTCGGGTCTCATAGCTCTCTTCGTTCTACGAACTTTCTCAAAAAACCCACCTGTGTAATCGAGATCGGCTTGGCCCATTTTTGGAATTTTACTCGTCCATGCGATCACAGGGACTCCTTCCATCCCGTCCAGGTCATTTGCTCGGTCTGTAATTAGCAACTAAATTCATTAGAACCCTCCTTTTGTTCTCTTAGCTCACGATAATTAAATTTTTAAATTAATTTCCTTCTAACGTACAAAATAATATGATCTATATATCGCAATACTATATCCCAAATGGTACTTTATTTTATAACACGCCATTAATTTTTAAGTGTGTCCTGTATTAGCTATTTGTATACAGTCATGATGTGAATCTTTTGATGATGTTTGATTAATGGTATAAAATGAGAGGAAATTGGTTTATTCACTGACCAATAAATTCCAGACCAGCAAGTTTCCACGTTCCTCTCTTCGTAACGATAATATTTGCTGGTGTAATATTCCGATGGATGATCCTTCCAGAGTAGTGTAGGAACTGGAGAGCTTCGATAATCTACACGAACATCCAATTATAAATACACATGGGGGTAATATTATAGAGTGATGTATGAATCACGTTTTCTCATATGGATGAATGCATAAGGATACTTTCAGTTGCAACATGTGATGGAGAAAGTAGCAAAAGTAAAGTAATTTGGAGTTAAGGAACATACCTGCAATATTCCATAGCGAAGTTCAACATCTAAAAAAACAGGGTGTTGGTCAATTGTCGATTTTTCTGTAGTTTCAATGATACAGGGAGTTTGGGGTGAAGATGTCAAAAGGTTCGCTAAGCTGGAGTAGACTGGCTCAGATGCAAATGCCAGAGTATCTGGTCCTTCTTCCAGTGGATAAACTACCTGTAATTGCCCCAAAAATTCATGTATTCACGTTTTCACCTCATGAAAAGAAGCTCAAAGGAAAAATAAATGTATTTTCAGAAAGGGTGCCGGTATGATCTGATTCTGTTAAATACATTCCGAAAATTACTCTTTCAAACTGGTTGAATAACTTGAATTTCCGGGACGAAAGCTTGGTTTAGGTTTGAAAAGAAGAAAGCAGAATAACATGACCTTTCAAGCTTTTCTCCACTTTTCAGTGTGTCTGTGTTTATATAAGTTGTACGTATTCTTTGTGTATATTTAGAATTTCACTGGATTATTGCGCAACAGGAAGGATGTTTTTGGGAATAAAACATAACTCAAAGTTACAGGGATTCTTTATTTCTGGGAGCGTGGCGTTTTGTAGAATTTATCACGTTCAACATTCGTGTTTTATGAAATGTTTGTTCGAGATTTAGGAGTGTTTATTCGTTTAAATCAAATCAAAAACAAGAACACATTGGCATAAACGAGTTTATTCAAATGTCACACACCTGGAGGATTTTGGGGTGACGAAATCTCTCCAACTGTCGCACTGATGATCTCAGAATCTCCGCTATGGTTTCCTTTCTTCGAGGCTTGTGCAACTTCTCTGCAGACTTTTTCTCGAATACGAAAATTGAAACTTCCTAGAATAGACATAAAAAGTAATGTTTAGAACTAGTTGTGAAGTGTGATATGTGCCAATTATCACTGCGAATTCTCTTTCCGCCCAAAGTAACATGAGAGTTGCAAGGTTACTTTAGTATGCATCAGTTCGTATGTTGATCATTTCCATCATGTCATTCAGAGAACGCAGTGATATCAATGACCAAGACCGACGGTATAAGGACTGAGGAGGAAGAAGAAAGCACATTGAAAGGTAATTTGATCAGAGCATTGCCAAAGGGATAATGAAACTACTTGGCGAAACATGAGCTGTCGTAAAGTAAAAGTCGAAGTAAAGGGATAACCAGAATGAGGCTTTAACTGAAACCCATTATGGGTTTATTTCTGTCTTGAATTTCTATGATGTTTATAGCAGCAACAACCGCTTCAACCAAAATCCCTTAAGCTTTCTTTCTTTTCGTTGTTTTATCGCAGTGAAGACCTGGCAAAATAACGAAAGATAAGTGACGTTTCTATAAACATAAAAGGAAATAATCGACCTCAATGGTCACAGCACAGGATTAATAGCTTTCTTTCCTAAGATCCTCACCACAACTGTACTCCATACACTTAAGTGTACACATACATATTATGACTATATATATATTGTCCTTTCACAGAACGTCTCTCCAGACCTTCTCAGCAATACACACGATGGATGGAGTCGCCAAGTTAAAAGACACATCGTTCCTTCAGAAGAACATCCTCCTCATTGCATTCGTAGTCATGTTCAGTAAATATTATGTTCTCGTGAAATACCACAAGTCCTCTTGACTCTCAAGATTAACCGTTGACTGCTGTGAGAGAGTTTTAATCTTTCAGTGCGAATCTTCACAGATCGCCTTTTCCCCAGCGTGTTCATATTAATTGATTAGCATCGACAAGTCATCACTTTCAGCCATCCAGACCACTCAAATAACTTTTTCAAAGAAAACTTTTACAGAACATGCGAGGATTCTTCTCAATTCCACTTCACAATTCCTATACACGCTGTGAAATAAATATAAGCTCTCTTGAAAAAGTATAAATTGCTCTCGAAACTTTCCTCTACTTAAATTACGTATACCTAGAATACCTACAATTATATTGATGATAAATAATTGCGTAGGTTTTAAATTGGTTCCACAGTAAAGCAGAATTTCAAGCCTTTGAAGATCAATGATTACTTTTCTTCCTCTTCCTAGAATGTTTTTGTGATAAGCAAGTATCATTATAAAATGAAGATATGTGCCATCATTACATGCTCGATCTTCATGTAAAATTCAGCAGAGTAAAAACCCTGAATTATTATTGAATCCCACGATAAAAACAACAGGAAAAAGAAAAAAGTAAAGAATAGCAGCTCTGAAACAACTTTTTAACTGGTTGCTTGTTTCGTTCTCTCCAAAGAGAAGTAAAAAATAAGCCTGACAGTCTAGAGGAAACATGAAATGTACAATTTACGATTGGATTTTAGGTATCATTGGACACAAAGCAGGAGGGATGGTCTGATATAAATTTAATATGAAAACCGCAAAAATGTACATTTCTTGCTGCACACGATATCCCACACAGCTAAGTATTTGGAGTGAAATCTACTTGACAGTTGATTTTACCCTTAGCGAAAATCAATAGCACTTGCAGAATACTAACAAGAATTCTCCCTCATGAATAATGCAATGAAACATCTATTATTTCATATAAAGTATTCTCATTCTATTATGTGATTTATTTTAGCCCCGAGAGGAAGCAATTCAAGTGAGAAAAATTGATGGGAACAAGAATTCTGGATGGAAAGCCTCCTCCGACACTTAATTTTTCGTATACCCGAACCACGGGAGCTGAATGCAAAAATCTGAGTCTCTTTTCATGGTAAAAATGAGAACTCCAGGTACACTGGGTAAGCTGTTTGTGTAACAGTTGAAGGTTGAACAGTTGTTGCTCACTAAGTAAGGAAGTACGTAGTGTAGTTGGCAGGTTTGGTACTGCGTAAGTATTGTAGGAGCAGTGGGGAACAATATAATCAAATTAGGTGAGAGAATAAAGTGAAAAGTGCGGATTGAGGGTGAATAGTGTGGGTAGTAAGTGAATTAAAAGGATGAAAGATCAGTGGCTTACCTTGCCATCACACTTTCTCCATCCGTCGTATACTTTCCAAATATGTTCAGGTCCCGCAGTGGTTGCGAGCTTGCCAACCTCTAGAAACTGGCCTAATTGGTTGTTTTCTAAGACAGAATTAGAAGACACTGGACTATGGGGACAATGTGAGGGATGGTAGACGGTGTGATGCTTATTGAATTTGAACATAATGATATTAAGTGTGTGATATGTCTTGAGTCAACTAAGCGGTGGTTGTGATTGTGGGTCGCATTATTGCATTAAGGGAAGGAGGAAGAGCGATTTGTGCGAGGTGGTGAGGGTAGATAAGTTGAGGAGGGAATGAATGGCAGAGAAAGTTGCTCCAGTGATAATGGACAGCAACCTGATGAGCGTGTACCACCTGTAGGATTACCTCACTCTCAAGATTATATGCTGTGTGTGTTTGTTCTGGCTCCAAGCGGAGCCGCACGCTTGCGTGTGTTCTTCGTCAAATCTGGGACGAATTTCTTACCTGCTCAATTGATATTTTCTATATTTGGGATGAGATCTTGATCGATATTTCGTAAAAATATGTTGCTCGTTGTCCTCTAATGTTAACGGGGTAACCCGGAGACGAGCTGCCTCCACAACTTCCTTCCCTTCCCCTGAAAACCCTGGATGCTTTCCCCGGCAGAATGGGTGTGCTTTCCCTTGCTTATGTGCAGAACAACACTCATTCTTCATCTCTCCTGCTCTTTCATCTTCCTTGATTCATCAAATGATCAGAGTCTCTCTTCCACCCAACCAGAAAACACAAGCCGGATCAATTCTCTCCGCCAGAGTCATCATGAGGGCCCTCTACTTTCACTTTCACTCTGCTATTCATAGTCCCTTCCCACTTGTCCATCATCAGCCTTTGACCACCTTTGCAGATGCTGTCACCTCCGTCAAGGGCCTTTCAGGGAAATACCTACTCTACCCTTTCATCTCACTCATTCATCTTCGCGATATTATGAGTCCTCTGAATAAATTATGAACCTCAATTCCTTCCCGTAACCAATGCATTCTAAAAAACGTCTCGATTCGTCTTTCTTTTTTATCCATTCAATTATTCAACCCGGTTTTTCTCTACTAGCGAGCAATTGAGTAGTAACGCACGCTATTTTCCCCATTAACTATTTACGCTTAATAATACACGAAACTGTGGAACGATAACTTTATTTGTCACACTATACACCTTCGTTTTTAGCCATGTGGCAGTACATAAAATTATCCTCTCTTGTCTTCTGTCATGATCGCGATTCGCAATTATGCTTCAAGTATTCATTAACGAAATTGAATATTGTCGTCATTAGAAGTCAACTGTCAGAACAATGCGAAATATACGTCTTCATCTTGGCCAATGAATGGATCTATGACATGAGTACGTCGAGTGTTTTTGACACCAGTCACGTCACAAATCCCTTAACCTTATCACGACCGATCTCATATCTACAGGCAACACCAGAGAGTATTTTTCCTATCAGACGTCATACTAAAA
>JAQGBV010000472.1:0-27165 GCA_034698685.1 Isotomurus pseudopalustris
ATGACATTGACAGTCTCACTAGTCTAACTGAGGGAACATAATGGTAAATGGTAAGGTAATCAGTTCTGGGGAGACACCTTCTCCGCTCCTTTAACTACAAGTAATAATAAACTGGTTTCAATTATTTGCTTCCCTCTGAGAACCGTAGTTCCATTTTCGTTGCGTTTTTGTCTGCTCACTTTGTTTAGTTTAGGTAAGCTGACGTTCTTACATTACACAATACTTTGTAAATGTGCATATCTGTAGATATCTCACACGGAAGCCGTGCAGGGTTACAGTTGAATGAATCCGAATCGAAGTCAAAATCTTGATGGACAGAATATAAAATTCGTTGATTGCAGTGCTTGCGTTCCTGCCAATAAGTATCGTGTATATTGATGGAGTGCATCCCCAGTTATAATTATAATTATCTTTGGCCTCAGTTTCGATATTATCTTAATTTCAACCTCGTCTAATCTTAAGAAGTAGGGGATTTTTATGAGAAACCAATATAAAGGCCATGAAAACGATAGGACAAACAATCAAAATGAGTTTAATTCGTTGAAAGTTGGGGTGCTCTCACGCACATAATAAAATATTCATGTGGTGAGATGGACTGTAATAATCTTAATAAGTGCGCCAGGAACACTTCGATTTTCGATACGCAGCACAAATCAGCAATTCTTCGTTCAAAATTGGTTTTTGTGTACAGTTTGTCACACGTCCATTGCAGTGGTCAGCTAGCCTGCTATTTTGAAGTGAGACTATTAAGCTGATATTCTGATCCATTTCGTGGAGTATTTACGTAACAACTTGCATTCCTATTTGGAGAAATTACTATAAATTGAAGTGCTGTGTAGCGCTCTGCTTTCATTAAGCCTTTTTATCTCTTACTAATTTCTACGTTTGACTATTGCACTGGCATGACATTCTTCTTCACACTGTGATCACAAGGCTACTTAATTCTTGATGAACATTTTCTCCGAGTCATCTCAAGAAAAAAGGACATGTCAGTTGACTTGTTTTTTGTGAAATAAATAACTACTTACTTCATGAGTTTATGTAATGAGAGATTATGAGAACGAGGCAAGCACTTTAATTTTTACATTCAAGGAGAAGATGGGCGTTGGGACAGACAGAGAAGAAAAGACATTTCTTGACTTGGAGGCTTTCTGGTCGATGCGATGCATTAAACTGAAATGAAAAAAAGTCGCCTGTCACTTAATTTTCTTTTATATATGAAATAGAATCAAGAGTAGTGAAAAGGAACTTCTCTTTTATGATGAAGTTTGTCCACCTTGACTCTCTTACTTGGTCATCATAGCATCGGAACAGCAGTCCGTGTTCGCAAGGTGGAAGTTAACCAACTAGCATTTTGTTAATCCAAATGTAGGATGAAATTGAAATGAATCAAATTAAATAAATGAATGTGAAGGAGGAGGAGGCAATTCATCCGTGGCATTGCGAAGCGGCTCCTATGGTGTTTTCAACTTAAGATTCCTTTCATCTTCCCCTCAGTTGTCATTTGTATTGGACTCATTTTTTATTCCTTCGGTCCGTGTATTATTTTTCATTTGTGTATTTGCATAAAGTGTTCAATTAATGTGAGACGAGTTTGTGTGAAGGTACCAAACCAATGAACTAACACTGGTCTTTGTGTCTAAATGGTATTTGGATGTGTAAAATGTGTGTGTAAAAGGTATTGATGAGAACGAAACGGAAAGTTGTAATGAGAAAAATAATCGGAGATGTCAAATTGACTTGTGGGCTAGCAGCACGATTTCTTTCTTTGTATTAAGTAATAAAACTGGAGCTACTACTACTTCTATAGCCATCACTATCTATAGGCTATAAGGAAAGTGAATCGATGGAGAAACCATATGAATAATGAAGAATGAAATGGAGTAGAATCTAGCTAGCTACTAGAAGCTAGACTTATATATTATGTGTATTTTCATAAGTTTTTATGTACTAGACCCCGTACTAGATGGAAGATGAGTTCTAGCGGCTTGACTATTTAGTACTGACTGTGTCGTGCTTCATGTGTCCAACCAAGCAAAGGAAAATAAGTTTCAAATACTTTTTCATGGTCTCTGTGTGTTATTCTCTTAATTCTTCGCCTGGCAGGAGGACCGATTGACTGATTGAGGTGGCAGGGAAGCCTCCTCACGAAAACCATTATTCATTAATTGCACAATTAGATGTCTGCCGGAGACTGGGTCGTGAAACATTCGAAGCTTTTATTTTATCTCTCTTTATTCATTAGGAAAGAGTATATGTACATAAGGTTGGCTCAGACTACAAAAGTACAAAGTAAAAGTAATGGGGAAGGGATACATAAACTCCAATCCAAACTGCGGTTTTGTGTATTTCGTTAGGCTGTGTGAAATTGTTTAATGAAAATGATACAGCTAGATGCTTACTTGGTATGAGGCTTGAATTCTTTCTTTTTCAGGTGTAGAAAGACTTTGTGGTGGTGGTGGTGGCAGTGGTGCAGTTTATTCAAACAAATCTTCTTTGGTTTAAATTTTAATTGTTACATGTGTTTTGGAGTGTTTGACGAAACTACGTTTCTTCAAGATGATATGACAAAAATTAAACGAGAATAATGGATTGAGGAATTTGAGTTAAACTAGAGAGATAGATTTCCAATGGTGGTCTTTTGTACTAAAACTTGGTTTCAGTCTTTCAGTGCATAGTTCCGTGATTCCGTGTGGCTTGTTTTAAGAATTAACGAGGTTTGATCGTTTTCATCCTGAGAAATTGTCATGCTCCCCCACTGGTTGATAACAAATAGTATACTCAGGGCTTTGGATAAATAGCTTTGAGGTGGAATTAAAAGATGATGATAATGATGATGGAAAGATAGATAGGTGAGATGAAATCAACAAAATGAAACGTAGAGAGAGTACTTTTCTACATCAAGCAACTAATGAGAGTATCTTTGGTCTCATTATTTAAACGGAGAGAAAAATGTTGTCCGTCCATCTTCAGGCATACATTGTGTAGATACACAGACAGACACAGGAGCATAGCTGAGGAAACCTACCACCGACATACACGACCAACCAAGGTTAGGGTTAAACTTAAAACAAGTATGGCAGGCATGGAGAAAGAAAAGGGGTGAAGAGGAAGATTGGAATGGTGTGTTCTCTTATGTACGTGGAACGATGATGGTATAATATGAATGACTCGGTGGTGTAGGAATGGAAGACTGAGTGAATGAGAAGAAGGCACTCAAATTAATTAAAATTAGATCTGCAGCTGAGTTAAAACGAGTTGGAAGTAGTTGTGAAAGAACGGTGGAGTTGCTTATTTAAGATTGCTTTTACAGGGTGAGTTTAAGGCAGTATTACGTGCTTAGCTTAGTAGAAGGAGGAAAGAATTGATAGTTTAGATCTTGTTAAAGTGGTTGGGGTGATGATGTAGATGGTGGAGGAAGGTGGAAGTTGAGCGAGGTAGGATATGTCTCGACTTGCATGGGAATGTTCTAAACAACCGTGTTAGTTAACTTGTGGTCTCTAAGTGTAATTTAGCCTGGAGCTCCTGTGTGTAATGTTGTTTGAGTTTTGTACTTATTAGCAGACTTACTTGCTCAACTATGGAAAGTTATTTGCTTCTATTTGGGAATTTTTTAGGTACAAAAAACTACTTTATTAAATAGACTATTGGGTTTGCGCGCAGACAGGTTTACTACTGAGCTGCTGCGTACCTATGCGATTTCATTCAGTTTTCTTTTAGAGCTTTTCTTTAAACAATAGAGACACTCCAATTAGCAGTAGATTTTTAATGTAAAACGACTCCGTAGTACTTCGTACACCCTTGCAAAAAGTATCAGATAACTTTTAGGTTACATAATTGTTTTCATACTGCTCCCATTATGAATTAGTTTTATTCGTAATCTAAAATCAAGTCGGTAACGATCTCCTTTCAACTCTGTAGAATAATAAAGGGATTTGATGAATGAGCTGAAAAGATGAAGAGAGTGTACTTACTGATGTCACAAGCTCGCCTTGATGGGAGGTGGTGTGTACGCACTCCTTGCATTTTAATTTTGCAGATTGGTAGAGAGACTCTTACTTTAGTTTAATAGCCAAGGATTCATTTTAATGGAGGAATGGTATTCTGAAAGCCCAACGTAGCTGATGAGGATCCGTTAGTCGATCGTGCCGGCTGCTAAAACATTAGAGTTAGAGGAGAACTGCCTTGTCCTTAATAGATATGAATTTCCTTTCCATTTATGCAATTAATGACAATTAATCATAATCATAAATACAAAGACTAAGTAATTCTTCAGAGAGATTTTGATGATAGTAATTGAAAGTGATATTGCAGAATTTTCCATTGCAAGGGAAATCATTCATCCGACAATGAGAGTAACATTTACATTATGCTTGTGTCATTTGGCCACGGTATTGTTTCCAATCGCATAGATATTAATTACTCTCCACTTCCGGACATCGTTCATCGTTGGTCGTTTGCTGAGAGAGGATCAGAACACCAGAAAGGGTGCCACCAACAACCAACTAAACTAGCAACATCACAACTTATGATATCAAAAGTCTGGGATGGCTGCCTCTGCGCGATCGATGTGTATTGTTAGCTCGGGCGTATTGTTCCAAGATTCAGTGTGTATATGCATCAATGATTCGCAAGTCACGGAGAGTCATGATTTGCAATTTTTCATTTTAGGTTCTACATGACGCATGGGAAGAGTTGAAATGATATTTTTACTGTGCTCACACACACTATAAAGCGTATAATAAAGGCTTAAGAAACTTTCTGCCTTCCTCTAACTTCAAAAACTAACTTAGTTTCAGGTTATGGAAGAGAGAAAAAAACGAATAATGCACGTAAATGATCTGGGTGAGACTTTATGAGTTTGTTCATTCATGCACTCCTCCAAGTACGGAATGAAGAGGTTATTGAAAGTAGAGCAGTTTTGAATACGAAATAATCACAATAATATAATGTCTGCAGAGAATCGTTTCGTAGAGTGCTACAAGAGTCTTTAAAGTGTGTACCATTGTCCTGTTAGAATTGTAGGATTTAAGGTTCATAATAACCACCACCACTGATTGCTAAATGATGCAAATACATGATTTCACACTGATCTCCATCCCCCATAAAGAGGAACAATTTGGTGCTATAGACTCGTAAAAAAACTATTTGTTGTAAATTAAAAAAGGTGTGTGCGCACATAATACAGAGTACACACACACGATAGTATCACACCACATACCTATCAAGGATTTGACGAGAAATCAAATCTGCAAATGCAGAACAAGGCAATAAATAAATTTTGAACTGTTTTCCCTATAATTGATTGAAATTGATATTGATACGAGTGTTGTGAGTGTGTTCAGTTAGTTAGGCCATATGCAAATGAACTAACGACTATGAGATAAAGAGTGAGAACACGTTGTAAATAAAGTAATATAATTGACGAGGAGAAATAAATAAATTGCCAAACAAGGCTAAAGTGTGAAATACTTTGAGTGGTTGAAGTATGAAGTATGATTGCCGTTTGGGCTAGCCGGCTAACAACGACGCTAACGCTCTTTGCCTTTACTTGTAAAGCTAAAGTGAATGTGAATCTCTACTATATGCAAGGATGACGATGATGATAAGCCAAAAGAAGTAATGATCTTTAATGTCTAATCGAGAAAAAGAAAGTATCTCTCTGAGCTGTGAGTTCTCTTCTCCTTTTGTTTTCTGTAGGTTAACCGTGCTAAAGGTATCAAGTTACATTTCCTCAAGAAACTTCTCGCCTAACAAGATGAAAGAGAAAAAACGTGGTGATAGGTTTTATTGGATTTCAGGAAGATTTCCGTCTTCTTTATCTCAATCCTTCCTAAGCACAGAGATGTGCCTACTGCCTACCACATGGTCTCCTTATCTGATGGCTTATAAAATATCTACTTATACGGTTCTAATCACGAGTAATTTGTGAAAGTGGAAGTTATTGCACAATTCACAATTCATAGTGTGTGGATAAAATGATGGTGTATCCGTGTATGAACGAATTTACCTGTAGAGAAGTCTCATGCATGCATGCAGTTATTTTCTATTATTATCTTTAATAACAATATTTTGAAGGGAAAGATGGATCATTATGATGAGAGTTGCAGAGAGTGAGAGAGACGTCTACTCAGGAATTTCTGGTTGCTTTACCTAACTTAACAAAAAAACTAAGACTGGTGTGTGTGTACGTAGAGAGTAGAGATGCACCATTGCAAATTTATCGTTTCATGATTTTTACACCACGATGTATCATTAATATCGCAAGCACATGACTGAAATGAAAACTTCGTGAAAACCATATTATTATTTTGTTTTATACTGTTGTTGTAAGTTGATCTCACATTGTTTATTTCTGAAACAATAAGAACCACCGGGTACAATAATAACGAAGAATTACTTCATTTAACACTTTTACTGTTGTACTTTGTAATAAAATTAAGAATCTCCTTTCTATTACACACAGGTATACTTCACTAATTAAATGCGGGTATATTATTGTATATAGATATTTATTTACTTATATAGCTCTTTACACATTTGGAGTTTTTTGTTTACAGCTAAAAATAGCTATGCACGAAAAGAGTAAAAGAAAACATCTAAATAATTATAACTCGTTTGACGACAACGAGTCTCACCGTGTTGATGGAAAGCTAATACGAATAAACGATCCGCGTGTGTTCTTAAATCTAAATTTTCTAAAAGTAGTTTTTAGAGAATATATCACTTGCATTTTTCTTACACTGAAAAAAGTCAGTTTGGTTACGTACATAAATGTGTGTAGGTATATAAATATTTTAACACAAAAATGTATCAAAAGAGAGAAGAGATGGATGGGGAGGAGAGAGATTAAGTACAAAAATGAAAAAAGTTAGTCGCTTACTCATATTTGTTGGCTTCTTCCTTACATTTCTAATTAAGTCTTTATATAGTCAGACACCGTTCACTTCTTAAATATATAAAACTTAACTTAAACCATTTGACTATACATGACATATTTGGAATTGAATTAGCAGCGTCATACCGGAGAAGGTGAATATCCTAAGTAATCCCTATGTCATATGTGCACAGCTGTACTATTTCGATTAGGGTTATTTGCACTTAAACTACTGTTCACTATACTATGGTATTGTCTTTGTTGATTGTTCGATCTTTGGGAACCACTTGTAGTCACTAGGGGCACAATGTTTGGAACGTTCATCATCATTGTTCCATTATTACTTCCACCACCGTAGCCACCACCAATACTGCCACCTCCACTGTTAGAGTATATCATACTGTTCAGTGTGTTGGTGATGTTGTGATGGGATGGATTCGGAGGCCCCATATTCAAAGTGGCGAGATTTAATTGATGATGATTTGCAGCGAGGTTTGGGGAAGGTTGGTGATGCGTTGGGTATTGGTAATGAGGGGGTGGAGGTGGAGGGGCAGAAGATCGATGTAAAGTGCTGCTATTTCCATGTGGAGCTCCACTAGTCCTTCCAACAGCTCCACGGAATATCGGAGCTTTCACTTTCACATCGGGTAAAGCGTATCTCAATTTGTCCCAGAACTTCTTGTCCTCGCAGTTAAGATAAGTGTGGTTCTTCAGATAGAGTCTTATATCGGGATCCAAGTCTTTGCTCGGGAGATCTCCTAAGAGTATGATGATCACTTTGCGGTGACGATCTTTGAGGACGGAGTGATGAGCTGACTTGACATCCGTCCGGGACCATTCCCCTGTGAAAGGAAAAGAAATAGACGGACTAATGAGTGCTCTGCTGACGGAGTTAATGCTTAGTTAGTTCTAAGACAAATATTGCATTCCATTAGCCCTAATGTGCTAACATTTCTTAACTGGGTGTGCACATACACGTATACACTCGTTCCTCACGTATATTTACGCTTTGAACGGAATGCTTTTCTCTTCCCAACACTTGCTTTTGTCTACAAATGGAGAAATTCTGGATGAGTTAGTGTCTACATTAAGAGGAAGACTCCGAAAGATTTAATTTGATGAGAGAGAAGACAGCAGAGAGAGAGAGAGTGCTCACACAGAGTTGTTCGGGAAATACACGAGAATGTGAAACTGAATGAGAAGGCTGTGTCTCTACTCAGTCAGTTTTTATTCATTCGTATAAAGTTGGATGGAAGTATGAAGACGAGAGGAATAGAGTGAGAATAGGGCACAATGAGTAAAGGAAGCTCAGGAGCAGCAGCAGACGATCCAACTATCTACGAAATGTATTGTTCGAGTTGTCATTGTCTTAAGAATTTGTGGTTTAACTCGAAGTTGAGTCACCTTTTAGGCTTTACATCAAGACGGAGGAATGTTTCCTTGAAAGTCAATAGTGAGGAGAGGGGAATATAATGCGAATGTTAAAAGAGTTCGTTCGATGTTTTTGATGTTCATAGAAGTGTTTCATAATTGCATGCGATTCATGTCATGCAGCAGAGAAGAACTACACAGGGCAGCTAAAGTACATGATTTAAAAACCTGCAGGTGGTAAAAGAGATTCATTTGTTTTTTGGATTGAACTTTCGGAGCTGTGCTTCTTTGAGGAAAGGAACGGAAGAAGTTTTTAGGTAGACAGGAGTATACACAGGAGATAGAGTTGGCGAGAGAGAGACAACGAGACGTGTAGAAAAGTGTGCTATTGTTGTTAACGGGTGCAAAGTGGTTAAACTCTGTGAGATGGTGCACAGTCAGTTAAGAGCTTTAGACGAAGTGCACTGAGGGAAATGTGGTTGATGAAGGGGTCATAAAGTAAGATTACTTGAGTTGTGTGTGAGTTATGCAATAAAAATTCAACTGCGAGCTTATGATTGCGTAAAGGAATTAAAAATTACGGTTTACGAGAAGAAGCTTCTGCTTAATAAAATGAACTTACCTTTGAGGAAATGGTGTGAGAGAACGAGTACGGTTCTCCGACTCGCTTCTGCAGCCTGGACAATCGTGTCAGCCAAGTAAGTCCCACCGGTTGGAAGGTCACGATACCTGAGACAAAGTCTGTATGGTGGGTCATTGCGTTCCAACTCGGCTGCAAGAACTTGACGCACCCAGGCTTCATCCTTGGAACTGTAGGACACGAAAGCGTCGAATAGTTTGTCCCTCTCGGCATGAGGTTCTCTACAGGAACCTTCGAGCCGTAGGCCACAATGAGCATAAAACCACACTCGGAGAGTCTTTCTCCAGTAGAAACACAAGATGGAAATCAAAATGAGGAGTAGGAAGACTCCAGTAATGCACAGGATGAGAGGGAGGTAGTCTGTGAAGCTGCCTTCATCTCCTGAACTACTTGGGGGCTCACGAATACTCAAGTCAGTTGATTGGGAACATCGGTGATTTCTCTGGTCCAGAAGTCTCACCACAACTAATTCCGTCTGACTTCTAGAAAGTTGACCACCACCATTCGCAGACGGTGTTGATGAAGAGGACGATCGAGATGATGATGACAATGAAGAACTCGAAACTTGATCCACACAATGAACTTGACTGGCGTCACTGATTTTGGCACGGTTCTCAATCAACCAGTCTTTAAGTTGAGTGGCAAAGTGACATTCGCACGACCATTCATTTCCTCTGAGGCTGAGGTCTCGGAGGGAGGTGGACAATCGACCAACTCGAGTTGTCACTTGCCAAATAGCCAAATCCACTAAATTATTTCCGTGCAACGACAGAACTCTCAGTCTCAACAGAGGGGCAAAAGTTTCATTCGAAATCCACGAAATGCTATTCTGATGCAAATACAACTCTTCTAACCCATCCAAGTCGTCAAACTCGTATCCATCAAGTCTCTCTATCAAATTACTCTCCAAGTGCAAAACTCTCAGTGCTTTCAGTCCGTGGAAAGTTCTGTTCTGGATTACTTCGATTTGAGAGCCATTTAAGTAGAGAGCCTTAAGATTCTTTCTCCCAATGAAAGAATGACTGTCCAGTGAAGGAAACACATTCCCGTCCAGATACAACTCAGTCACGTCCATGGGAATTCGACCAGGAATAAATGTCTGCTCCAAATTCGAACAGTCCACCAAATTAGACGACCAGGCTTGGTCGTGGAAGCAGGAACAATTCTTAGGACAAGTCATCTCACAGTCACAAGCGTCAAAGTCACAACACTGACATAAGGAGAAGCAGTGGCTCTCATACTTACATAGGAACTGACTTGACTGTATACTCATGTAGGAAATGGGCTCATATATTCTGTCGAATGATAAAGTGCATTTCACATCAGCCACATCCTGAATCATTGGATACTGACCGGATGACTCGCCACTATTCATATTCTGTAGCCATTCCATTGTGCAGTCGCACTGGAGTGGGTTGTGACCGAGAAATATTTCAGCCGTAAATTCATTTCCATTAGAATTAATGCGACCCGGAGAAAGTCTGAGGGAGTTCTGATCCAATCGGACTAATTGGTTGTAGGAGACATCGACTCGGGTCAGGTTGGGCTTGCGAAAGAAAGTATACGGCTGAATATGATTGATGCGATTGTTGCTCACAATGAGATTTTCTATGGAATCTGGCAAGTTAGAACTACCAATCTCTGTAATGTAATTATGTGACATATCCAAGTTTCTTATACGGAGGTTGTCGAGCTCCAAACAGTTGCCTACAGTGTGAATCTTATTAGACCGGAGATCAAGCCATTGGAGCCTTGGAGGAAATTCTTGATACCTCAGCTCCTCAAGTTGATTGGCAGATATATTGAGCCATAAGAGATTTGGTATGTTCTTGAATAGATCAGTGATATCCGAGAGCTGATTACTGTCCAGTCTGACAGCTTGGAGATTAGGATTATTGTCGAATGCTCCAGGCTCAATGCGTGTGATGTTATTTTTTGCTAAGTTAACTATCTTGAGGGAAGCGAGGTTGTTGAAAGCATCTTTAGGGACAGTGAGGATGGAGTTGTCAGTGAGTCTTAACCCGTACAAATTGGGGAGTGACTGGTAGGAGGCATTTGTGATGTTAGTGATCTTGTTTTCACCCAAGTCAAGAGTGCGAAGGAGATTGAGTCCACCTATGGCATCCGGAACTCGAGTTAATTTATTGCCACTTAGATTCAAGTCATTGAGATTAGAGCAGTTCTTGAAGGAGTCTGGGCCGAGGGTCTCGATTTTGTTGTTGTCCATCGCGAGGAAGGAGAGGACGAAGAGGCCGTTGCAGATGAAAGTGTCTATGGCTTTGAGTTGGTTGTGAGAAAGGAGGAGTGTGTGCATATTGTTCATTCCGGAGAAAGCATCTTCAGCCACGTAGGCCAGCTGATTATTTTCCAAATTGAGGACTTGGAGGGAGTAAAGATCGCGAAATAGGAGGGAGTCGATTCGGGTGAGGTCATTATTGGCCAAGTTGAGGATGACGAGTCGAACTAGTCCACTAAATGTTTCACCGTTCACCCACTCACTGGTCAGTTCATTATTGGACAAGTGGAGGATAACGAGATGTTCGAGGCCGGAGAAGAGTCCTGGTGCGAGGACAGCGAGGGAGTTATTTTGCAAATGGATCTCTTTGAGTTGTCTATTGTCTTTAAAGAACTCGGGGGGAAGGGACGTGAGTTGATTTCCAGCTAAGGAAATAACTTTCAATTGATTCAGTCCTAGAAGAGCCCTCTCGGCGGCTATCGTAATGGAGTTGAGTTCAATGCGAAGTTCTTCTAATTTACTGACTGTGGCAAAGGTTGCAGGAGGAAGAAGGGTGAAATGATTAGCTGACAAGTCCAGGACTCTAATTTGATTTCCACAATTGTGTGGATTCGTAGGATCACTTGGGGCTATTCCAATGCTGCGAAAGTCTCTGAGCCAGCAACCCGTGAGATTGAGATAATTGAGAGAAGGCAAGAAACAGAGGAAATCATTTGGTAGTGAACTAAGACTAGTTGTGGATAAGTCGAGGGTGCGAAGTTCAGGGAGACCTCGCAAAACACCCGGCTTGATTTCCAAAGTGGAAGAACTCGCAGACGAAGCTGTAAGACTAGTGTGAGCACGAATCGTGAGATTTTGCAAGTAGGGAAGGTAGCTGAGTGCACCCGGTGTGATCCCCGCTATTCGACAACTTTCCAGTCGAAGATCTCTCAGATTTGGCACTGCCATGAACACCCCGTGGGAAAGGACAAAGCCTCCCGAGTCTCCAACCACTTGGGGCTTATCACCACTCCCCCCCACAACCTCAGTCTCACTCGTCTGCACCGCAATCACGTGCTGTTGTCTAAGGTGCTCCTCTACACTATCACTGCAGTGGACCCACAACGACTTGGCGTGCTCAGGTCCTATCCCGTGGACTTCCTCCTCCACAATTAGATTATTTCGTGGCTCTACGAGGCACTTCAGTCTCTCAATGTCCTGATACAAACTCCACTCACACTGCGGAGGATGAAGACCGTTCCCCGGTCGCACAAACACCACCAGAAGGGAAGTTAATATTGAAACTGATAACATTAAAGGGCTCCTTGTGAACACATCTGATAAACACGGAGGAAATGACGGGCGATTTCGGAGGAGTCTTCTGCATCTCCTTTCACCACCGTCGTCTCCTCCCCCTATTAAACTATCATCACGAGCTTTCTTCTTCATCTTGTGCAAAGATCTCTCACTCATGTCTACTTGTTAAGAAGAAGAAGTAGCAGCAGCAGCAGACGTGTAGGAAATATTGGTATGTCCCACTTGTCCCCTCTCTGTCTGCTGTAGATGTACTTTAGTTGTCTCAGAATTGCCTCTGAGATTATTGGATTTCTTGAGACGATGACAACTGGTATTTTTGTAGAAGTCTTTCCCTACTAGGAGAATTTCCTGTAGTCTTTGCTTCGGTAATAGAGGAAGTGATATTTCTATTTTGTTCGTTCCCCATGGCTGAGGTCTTCTCTCTGAATGTGTCTCGGCTGCGAACTGTTCACTATGCAAGTATTTCAGTATTTTGGGTCACCAAAAGTTACAACATTTTATAAATGATCACATTATTCCAAATGTTCTGATCGTGTTAAGTGAAAACTCGCTTTCTCCTTATTTCTTCCCCGAAATGGCGTAGACACATGATTCCTTTTTGCATGCGAGATTTTATTGTTTTTCCTTCGGAATGAGTAACCAACCGCACTTGTAGAATGTCTTCCTGCTTCTCCTTCCCTCAGTCGATATTCTTCTCTAACTTTCTTGTTCCAAATATGAAGGAGAATTTATGAATTTAATAATACAACCAAATTCACTATTCTTCTTTCTGGGTTAACTTGCAGGAAATATTTCCACAAACTTGTTGATGAAAGATGGAAACTAGGCTAAAGTTTTTTTGAAGAATAATACTGAATTTGTATGGTGAATTCGGGAGATGTGCACCTCTTCTAGTTCCTTAGTACAGTTCATTTAATTCCCAAGTTTTCCCCTTTTTAGTTTTTCCCCAGTCGATTTGAAACAGTTTGTGAAAGGTGGATTAGTTTTGGTGTGCAGAAGAATAAACTGTTTGTGTGCTTGCTTTCCTTGGGGAGACTGAGAATATACACAGGAACTTTGGAAGTTAAATCCAATTTCAGACACCTGCACTTTTATTTTTCTACCAAGTTTTTTGAGGGAGGTTGTAGGCTGTGTGTGTAGTTTATCTTTGTGGGTTAGTGCAGAAGGGAATCTTCGTAGTGTCCTGTTCCTTCGAATTCTTCTGTGGTACTGATGATGAGGTAATGTGTGTGTTTTGGATGAAGTGAAGAAGGTACGATTAAAGTGAAGGGAACAGCCACGCAGCAACTCTATGAGAGATGTATGCTGTAGTTTGGTAGTGTGTGTGTGTGTCTCTCGAAGAGATCTCCTCGTGAAGAGATCTTCTTGAGGAAAATATGTGTTGGGGTCTTTTCAGACTCTCGTCTCACTGACTGAGGGTAGTCAGTCCTTTTTCGTGTTATCAGGGAACAAAGTATTTCTCCAGCAAGAGTGAGTTTAACTTGAGAGAGACGGGAGAACGAAACGAGTCCGTCCTTTCGTCCCCACGTTAAGTTCCAGTCTGCCGGATTCCTCAGTATTACCCGTTGAGGTCTTTCTCTTCTGGGTTGGTCTTACTAATCCAAATCCAACCCAATCCAATTCTACTCGACTCTCCTGCTCTCCCAGCTCTCCCTTCCCAGTCTTTATAGCTGCTAATATGAAACTGAAACTGCTACTAACTACTACACTCGTTTAAACTACCTTCGACTCGTTGAAGATCACACACAAGCACAGGCAGCAAGATTCCTCGACGTGAATTGGTCTCTCTCTCTCCTTCCTCTCTTCATACAATGTTGAATGTTGAATCGCTGTTGAATGTGAATTCTCCTGTGCTTACTTACTCTCTCTGTGATACTAAATACTCGTGTTTGTTAGTTTAGCTTCGCTTCAATTCAGGCAGTTGGACTTCTTCACGGTTTGTTTCCAGCAGCATCAGATTCTCTGAATGACTGTGCTCTTCTTCGTTTCGTGATCTAGAATAATATTATTTAAAGAGATTAGAAAGGTGGACTTCCCTTGAGCATTTCAGGATTTCATTTTGTGTAATGTCGAGATAACCAATTGCACACACACATATATATTCTTCAGGTAAAAAGGAAACAGAAAGATGTAGGGAAAAAGAGCACAGAGCAATGCAACTTGTGCTTTTCTGCCTATTTGTTCTTTTTTACGTGCCATTAGCCACGAACTACCGCAACTTCTTCTACTACCTCCACTGTATACAGTCCTGACTGCACTGCTCATTTATTTTGTCCTTCGTAATCCAAAATATTTAATGTGATCTCATGACACGACCCACTATATTGGATTAGTTAAGGTGATAGCTTATGTAATTTTGGGCAGGATGCAATGGGGAGTCTTAGCTTGAAGAAGAGCAGGTCTGAAAAAACCCTTGCTAAGTCTTGGGATAATGTACGAGATAACAAACAAAGATAAGTTTAGTGCGTGATTCCTTCAATGACAATACTTTTTAGGTATTGTGTGATTGGATTTGAGATCATGCGTTGGTTTGCCACAAGGAAAGAAAGTAAACTGAAAGTAGGTTGAGGTTGCGAACACTAATGTCTGTGTGGATTGTGGAGAGTAAGAAGTAGAAGGCAAGTTCGAAAAGACACAAGAGACTTGAGTGAGTTACGGAAAGACTTCTTTGGAGTTGTGGGACTCATCAACACAACACACGAAGATGAAAAATCTCTGCGCTACTCCAAGTCACATAGGAAATGAAGGAACGGTGGAACTTTGTATTTTCACAAGAAACTCATCAAAAAGACAACTATTTTTTCAAGACATAAACCAATTTTCACTTATACTTTGAAGTTTGGAATGTTATTTTATGCCCACACATAAAATCATAAATGAGTCATAAAATTAGCATTCGAAAAATTAAAAAGGTTGGGTTCAATACATTGACTTGGCCATTAAAATACTTTTAACTACGGTGAAGATGAGGAAGAGACAGAAGTTTGAATGGGTGATGGGTTAGGTCCTAACGGGTTGACGACACACGGGCTTTAAGGAAGATGAATCAAGTTGGGATTTCAGGAGACGAGAAGGGCAGAACTTTATGTGCATTAAAGTAAACTCCAAGCTGGTTTTAGTGAACTTGTGCATCTATACTCACGTTAATGTATTTTATACACACAGACATTGTTTCTTAAGACTCTATTGTTCATGTTATGGAAATCTATAAGGTCTGTGTGTGTCTGTCTCTCATTCCTCCTTATTCTACGAGGTAGGTATCCATCCTAGACCGAAGTCTTCTCATCTTTAGTAGGTTCAAAGTCATTACCAGCCTCTGCGTAAGTTCTACACACAGAAATTAGTTTGGGAGTAATAGAATAGACCAAAGTTAATTGATGAGAATAAGTCAAATGCAAGAAAGGGCAGAGAGAAAAGGAAATTGGATGGTTTTGTTTCACAGTCGAGTAGTATCCAACAACATTGTGCTCATTTGCTAAGATAGCCTGCTTGTAATTTGGAATACACAGAGAAATGAGAGAAAGGAATGCTTCGTGTTCCTAAATCTGGAGAAGGAGTTGTGAGAAGAAAGGTTATTGCTTGGGCAGTTTGGTATTCCTGGTAATGCAGATGTAGTTGGGACGTTGGGAGGAAGGGAGACAAGGCAAATGGAAGTGGAACAGTAGGTAGGAGAGTAATACAATCTTATTGTTTTAGTTCAGGACTTCAGCAGACTCTAAAGATTCTTTGGATGGTACTTTATGGCCAAAAGATTACTCCGGCTAGTACACATAGTTTCTCTCAATTACAGACTCGTCGAAACAATCGGACAAATGTACCGGCCCTTTGCTCATGCTGTGAAGGATCAATTACACGGTTCCGAACCGACAAGTCAGTCGTTATGTCATGCAATTCTTGTGTGTATTGTCTGTGCAGACGAATATAATATTGTTCTTTGAGTATCCCGTGTTATATCCTGGTAGGATATTGTTTGTAGTAGATCGAGAAAGCAATAAGTCTGTATACGCAGTGTAGTGTTTCTGTGTCGAAAGTATATCTCTCTCTTTACAGGGAGATTCGTTTTTGTGGAGTCTCAGGACTAAACTGAGGATGGACAGTGAGACAGTGCACCTCAGCAATGCCACAGAACCATCATCATTATCGTTTCAACCTTGTTTGTTATTACAATTACTATTATCCAAAGACTAGAGATGAATTGTAAGTAAGTAAAAACAACCCTAAGAATGAATGCATTCCTGCCCTGCAGTAACGTGAAAAACCCACTACACACAGGAAAGAAATAAATTAAATATGGTAACTGCCAAAATGATGAAGGGTTAACGATAGGTTTAGTTTCACTTGTCAGGTCTATGAGGGAACTAAACGGAGGTTGTGTGGCAGTGGTTCTTCCATCATGCAAACTCTTAAGCATCGAAAACCCAGCTCAGCAGTCAACCTCAGTCTCAAGTCTTTAATAATAAGAGTCAAGTCGGAGAAGTTGAAACACAAAATGAAATAAAGTCTCCGTTCCTCCGTCTACAATGTAAAAATGGATAACTAGCAACATTTTGTGTTTTTGCTTAACTAATAACGGAATTCCAATAAGTTTCCTTGTACTGCCTCGCATAAAACAAATATTTGTTTGGTTTCTGCGTAGACCCGCCGCACACGTATTATTGCTTTCTGCCTTGCTAACGAGAAGGAAATGTCAAGTAGAAGAAAGTCTCGTGAAGTCGTGTGTGTGTAATAGGAAGCTTACCTCACTCAATCAATTTTTCATTTTCTCAATCTAAATATTATTTCCTTTCTTGTGGCAAAGTGTCAGTCAAAACAATCAGGACTGCTTCATATATATTTTATATGTATATTCGTCTTCGGTTTCCTAAGGGCTAAAAGTACGCACCAGTCAGTTTGGTTGTCAAAACTCAAACAAAACTTGACGAGATTGATTCGCTATTCATTCGCTAGAAAACTTTTCGCTGTGAATTTTGTACTCAATCGTGTTTACCGTTGATTATGCCATCATTTTGATTTTTTAGATGGAAAATAAGTTTGAATTCCCACTACAGTTTCTGTTGTGATTTTGCAATATTCTTTTCATCTAAATCCCTTGAGATCAAGTTGAACATTTTATTATAATGTATAGAAAAAAGGTTTTGTATGGGATAAAAAACACACACATGAAACATGAAAGAATTTGGGTGAGGTGTGTGTTGTTATTTTGTTATTACTTTTGTGTATTGTGTATGTGGCTGTGTAGTGTGTGTGGTAGCGTGGGTATTTATTTTTCTAGTAAATCCTTCTTTTTGGGGTTTGGTCGCTTTCTGTGAATTTGCTTAGCCCTCTGTGAGTTGAGCTCCTTTTGCATGAAAGTTTATGAAAATATTGTGAAAAATGTGAGACCTCCCATTTTTTCCATTTCATTTGATTTGGCTGACGTCTCCTTCTTCTACCTGCCTTCCCTGCCTGTCCATCTGTCTATTTCGGAGAGAGGCCTACCCATATATACATAACAATGTTAATAATAATGCTGAAGCTGTTGCCAGCAGTATGATGACTAGCCCATATGTGTGGAACTTCCGCTAGGTAAATATTAGCTTTTCCCATTTTCAGTGAGAATCACTACCTACACTTTCATACAAGAAAGAAATGTAAATATGTGCGTACCTACTTCTAACCACATTACATCCGTACTTGAGACTCTTTGATTAAAGAATAAGTTCTTTTTTACTCGTCTTGATTATAATACATGGAACTTAAAGGTCGTAATGTTAAATGGATAGGTAAATAATTGCTCCTGATGGCTTTTGTTAAGTACTTGAAAGACCTGAGAGAGAAAGATCTTCCTCAAACACTCTCTCGCTCTCCTTCTTCGTTGACATTTGGCTTAAGGCTGTGTAAGAAAACTTCAAACTCACGTATCAACTGACATTAATTTTTATACGGAAGGCAAATAAATGGGTCCTGGAGAAAATCCTCTCCTCCTCCTCCTTCTTCTACGGAGACGATAAAAAGTATTGATTTTCGGTGAGCAAAAACTAGGGAAAAGTATGCTAATAGTGAGAATGCTCTCCTACTAGTAGAAAGATGCAATCCGTGTATTACACTAAAAGTCTCCTTGCTTTCACAGATTACTTTTCCATACTCAATTCCACGAGAGAGAGTGAGAGTCGAGCTGCATACTCACATGAAGTTCTTTTGGCATGAATAATCCAATAAGTTCCAGAACTAATGCAAAAACGAAGTCGTAAACAGATTAGTCAATCCCACCGGAGTCTTAAAACTACTATACCCCCGATACCCTGCAGTTTTTCATTTCTCAGTGCATTTGTAAACTACGGCTTAACAGGAGCATCATTCACCCACCCAATTTTGCGACTTCTGACTCTTTTTCCTCGAGTTTACAACACTTTATACTCTCGCACAAGGAAAATGTCGCAACGCAAATGAGAGTTTCCAAGTGAAGTAAGATTTATATTGAAGCTGTGAGTGACAAGAGTCGTGAAATTTACACGAGGCGATATCAGCGGAAATTGGAAAGCTAAATGAAAACAGAGAAGACAAGTGTTGACAGCGGGTTGAGTCGATTTAGACTTTTAGTTGACTTTATAGCTTTGGCACAAACCACAAGTATTTGGCTACACAGGGTGGTTTATGCATTTTAGGAGACCCTTCTTCTTCCTACACACGAAGATACGCTAAGCGCATTTATTTCGGCCACACAGTATGGGGCACAAGGGTGTAAAATTGTTTACTGACTAGTGACTAAGTAAAACCAGTGAGAGTTGATAGCACAAGTTAAAAATGCACGAGCAACGAGTATGAAGTTTTAATACGTTAGGTAATTTCCGACGGACATATAATTTGATGAAAGACCAATGAATGTTAAATGTGTCTCATGTCAAGATTCGAGAAAATGAGTAAATACTAATTTAATTTAAATATTTGTAGGTTGTAGGCAAGGAAAAAGAGTAAGAGGAAACATGAAGCATGCGAATTTGCCTTTCAAAGTGATTTGAAAGAGAATTAATTTTACCAAAGTTTGTTTTACTATTTTACTTCTTATCTGAGCTAAGAGTATGTGTATAATGTATATCCTAATTACTTTTGCAAATAAGTGTTTATTTTAATTAAAGTTTTCCCTGTTAGTTCAAACGGACGGGTTGACATATGCTGTGACTGTGACACGAATGTTTACGTGGCTAATAGCTCTGTTGACATTTGCTTGTTAGTATTCATGACAAACAGCGGGGGAATGGTGATTTCAAAGGCCAATTTTATTAATTTGCAATTTTGCAAAGTTCTTTACGTCTAACGTCAGGACTAAACCTGAATTGCAGTAGGAAAGAAAAGGCTACATTTGTTTTCACCAAAAGTAGGTGAATTTCAACAGAAATGAATTTCATGCACTGGCAGTTAAGAGTCAAAGTGTCTTTCACATCCATCCCACTATTCCCAGAACCCAAATCTTAAGTCTTACTCGGTTACTTACTCAACTCCACGCGTCGTTTGATGCCAGTTAGGCAAAGAAGAAAATCACCTATTTCTCACTGTCAGTTTTTCACTGATAAAGTTGGCAATTCATCTTCCCTTCAATTGATGAGAGACAGGTCTATTATTTCTGTATCAAGCTCAGGAGAAGAAAGACATAGCTTGTCACTCCGAATTAGGGTAATAGCCTGCATAATTGCTTTGTAAAATTTTAAAGTAATCCCTACACATCTCTTCGCAAACTCTTTTTCATAGAAGTTCTTTGTGTGTGATCTTCTTATTCACATCACAACAGTGGAGAACTCACCCAGGAACAGTAGAAGCAAGTTCTGTGCTGGTTAAAAAATTCTCAGAATTGGATGATAATGGTGTGCGAAACTGGTAAGGGATACACCACGCTAACGAAACGAAATTCATGTGGATGTGTGGATCTTTGCAGTTCACAATAAGTTTCAGAAAGGATGTTACTCAGGAGAAGAAAAAGGTGAGTTGTGCGTAATGAGAACAAATTGGTGTTGGATGTCTTGCTAGCATCGTTTTAAGGATGAGTTAGTGCCTGTGCGAATTTTTTACCTTGCGGAAAATCACGATGAGATCATGTAGAAGAGTTTGAATTTGAGATGGTTCGTTGTGTTTGAGAAGATGGGATTTAAAAAGGATTTTATTGGGATGTGGAAGATGAAGAAATCTTTAAATAAAGAGTTAGTCAGGCGTAAGGTATAATGGTACCCCATAGGACGACGAGTGAATGGGAATTGAAGAAATCCGTGCAAAGAGATCATGATTCTCATTTGATTATGGCACGCTACGGATGTTACAAGCCACCGTTAATACACGAGCTTTGTATCCCATATACTCTTGATTTTTGTGTATTCATATGCACCATCATGAAAGATCATGATGGATATCAAATTTCATATTCACCTGGGCAGACACAATATCTTTTCAACACTAAGGAGACTTAATAATACAAAGATTCAACACTTTCTGAAGTCTTTTAAGAAACTTTTTTATTAACCAGGTGGTTAGGTAGCTGTGTGTAGCCTTGCACTCTCACCTTAGTTAGAAGTTGGAAGTTGGAAGGACTTGTTAAAAACTTCAACTCATGTGTGCTGATGTGTTGAGTTGACTGATTGAATGACGCATAACTGCATAAGCTTTGCTGTGTCAGATAAACAGGGATATTTATAGCTGGGAAAGAAGCTCGGATAACTTTTTAAGGGACTACTGTCAGAAGTAAATGTACGTGAGTAAACGAAGTATGATAATCTTATCGTTTCATAATGGAAGGAAAGTCTTTCCTGGATATTTTCCCTGAAAGGGTGTATTATTATTGTAAAAGTATTGAGTCTGAAAGATTACTGCTGGATGGAGGATCAGTTTGGGGATGTCAGAATCACCTTCTTCTACTCCATGTGAAGTAGAGTATACACCTTTTTTGTATTGTTGTTATGATTCGATTAGGATTATTATTTGGGCCAAGAATTGTACACAAAATGTTATCTGAGAAAAATGTCCTTTGCTTCCTGTGCAATCGTACAGAATCCTATTGGGTAATGTCAAAATACAATCAACAGCGTAAAAAAATAAAAATAGATTTCAATTTTAGGGTCCAATTTTCTTTTATTAGTTATTTATCACTAGTGTGAATCTAAACAGGAAATATATAGATATTTATGTTGAGAAATAGTTTCTACTCATTTATACGCATTGAGTTAAGAATCGTATTGAGTCATGTTCACCATGTCTAATTAAATTATATCAAAAGCTTTCTTCTCTTTAAGTAGTAAAGTGTGTATCACAAAATTATTTCCAATTTCTTGCACCATAGCTATAAATAAGGGAAATTATTGTCACTTTTTATTATTATAAAAGCCCTACAAACTTCTCAGTCACCGCAATACTGAAAGGGAGATGAGTATAAAGCGCACTTAAGAAGATGCACTTGCGTTATTATTGTAGGTAGTGTAGATCAAAGTAGAAAGTCGGAAAATAAGATTTACGCAATGCAGTCTCCAACACGTAAGTGATAATGACAGTAATAATAAACCATTCCAGTGTAATTTAACGAGTAAGAAGGATCCAATTAGTGAGAAATGATTTCATATCACTAGAACGAGTGTTAGTCAAGCCAATTTAAATTTTATAAATTGGAGATGACAGATTTATAAGGGGAAATGCAAGTGGTTTGGCATGTACTGACTTCACTTGTTAGAAAGGCGAAGGAGTCTCAGCCTGCGAAGAAGATGAGATGAAGCCACTTATTCAACTGTGTCCACAAGCTCGCAGTCTCTCCACATACAATCGAAATCGAATTGTATCATAATGTCCATCTCTATCAATCAGACCTACCTCTCTCTCTCTCTCTCTCTCTGATAGTATTGTGTATCGAATCATCGAATGGTTTCACTGTATTGACCATGTTGTTGTTGTCTTGTGTCAAAAGTTTCTAAAGTTTTACTTTGGCTCAGTTCCGTATTAGTTTTTGCTTGGTCAATTTTAAGATGCGAATTTCCTCATCGATTTATTTGACAACTTCGATCTATTCAATAATTTCCGTAAAGGTGTAGGCATGCATGAATCTTTAGGACAGTAGTGATGAATGTGATTTAGTTAGTACCAACCTGATAGGATCTCAAACCCCGTGGCGTCAGAGTATATAGTTCCTGTACCATACAGCAGAACAGTTAGACATTGAACTCGCTCCGTGAGATACACCGAGTCTTAAATGTGGGTTGGTTCCGAAGACATATAGATTGTAATTATCATAATGCCGGAGTGAAGTTTTGTGTTAGTGTGTCTCGTGGAGTGTATGTAGGCTTATCTCGTGATAAATAGGAATAGCGATAATCTCTGAAGATGTTCTGACCCATCTCTTTTAATGAAGCACGGAGGAGAGTGAATTGAAGGCGAGTGCGAGTGAGGTCAGGATGCTTCATGAAAGTTTATACGTACAGAGATAAGTTGGGTGTGGTTCTAAATGTCGGATTGTATTTTCCGGCAACACATTCTGTTTTTGTTTAGGCGAAGGAACGAGTGCTGAAGTAAGTGAGGTCTGTATTATATTATTACTAACAAGAAAGTTGAGAAAGGATTAACGAGAATAAGATGTTGGCGGAATAAAACAATACACTACTTCCTATACATTAAGTAAGTCTAAAAGGGTTAGAGTTGAAGTTGGAAGAATAGAAACTTGTGGAAGTAGTAACATGATGTCTGCAGTTGTACAAAGACTAAAGACAGTGCACACGCATTAAAAGGAATTTGGAGCAAGAAGAGATCTTTCAGACTGTGTTATTCCCTGTTATGACCCTCTTAGGTAGATTGATTCGGACGTGAATAGCCTTATTTGGACAATTTCATCTGAAAGATATGGTGTTGATTTGATGTGATGACTCGATACATTTAAGCTCTTACAGCACCGCACTCCTTTTAGCTAGAGAGAAGAATCGACACTCTGCCGCTGGTGTACATGACACATGCTTAACGTAGATTGGCTTTTCTATAAGGACATTTAAGACCAAAGACTTTCAATGAAGGGTGGTGGTGGTGATGGTAGTGCTGATGGTGGTAGCAGCAAGGAAATAGAGAGATCACTTAGGGTTTAGCTTCTCTCGTTTCATTCACTTGGGCGCTACACAAGATAGTTTCTTTGATACAGATGTGTCAGAGTGTTATTGCCACGGGGTCCTAGTTTTAACTGGAAGTGCCATGTCGGAGTAATGGATACATGGCTACATGGAGAAAGCTTCACATTTGCTGATTTCTCGGAGCAAAAACCCCAATAGACACTATAAGAAAGAAAGAGATAGGAGAGTGTCTCAGAAACGGTTATTATTGATTCGTATCTTCTCCTATTCTCCAGTAAAAAAATGTGTGTAAAGATAAACTGTGCCGATTTGTTTCAGAGTTTGAGTGTAACTTAAAGCTAACACAACTTGGGAAAGTAACTACCAAATACATGGAGCTGCATGTACCTATCAGCTCACAGTTTTTTAGTGTTTAGGTTATTGAAATTTCATGAAGTAGTATGAATGTATGAAATACTGACGTTGGAAGTGGAAGAGTATAAGGTTAACTCTGCTGCCTACTCCATACGAATTTTTCGTACGAATTTTAAGGGTGTTTAATTTACAGCAGGGAATATATATCTCGTGTTGAGGCTGAATATAAGTGAACCACATGGGTAGTTGAGGGCAGATAGCATTAAATTCATACATGGTTTCTGACACGAGTGTTAAAAATAAGGCTCAAGATAGCATGATCATAAAAGTGAACATCCTACTTGGCTATAAATGGGGTAAAGAAGTGATATTTAACAAGTTTTACTCACTAAGGGCTTATAAAGACTTAGAGGAGTAAGCAGGAGGAATGATGAAACAGAGATGTTGTGCAGAGGAAAAGAAGTAATGTGTACCCTCCTCCCTAAGTTTAGTTTACGACTTTTCTTCCCATAAAAGATGAGACTTGGAGGAAGAAGGAAAGGTGCCGGCTTTAAAGAATATTGCATAAATCTGCTTGCCTTGCAAAGTCAAAGTATATAAGGCCAATGAGATCCACGATGATAAAAAATTCGTTTTGAATCCCGTTTTGTGCCCATACATCTGTTGTACATATTTCTGAAATCTCTTTCCAATCTGTAATACTTTGTTCGAGGGTGCTTAACCACTAAAAAACATAAACTTACATATGAGGCTTTGACTGAGGGTAAATTGTTTTGAAATGTGCGTGACACTGAAGATTATGAATATTAATTATTGGAGACGAATGTTTATACAAACATTTTAATGCTAGGGATGTTCATGTCAAAATAATTTTGATCTAATACAGGATTTCTTTTTATTGGGAGAACCATAAAGATAAATCTCAATGGAGTGAATTAAAATCTCCTTTTCAATGACAGCTACGGACATAATGTGAAATGTAAAAGATGCAAAAATGGGCAACACCTACATTTGAATTCGAAGGTATGGCTTATGACTTTTTGTAGTAAATGTAATGTGAGTCTGCAATGTTAAAGTAACTTTTGCAAAATGCGGAATGACCTGTTCCTGAAAATATTATGAGAAGTCTGTCTCAAATTATTATGATAAATCTTGTGAAATGTACATATCTGGAATACTACGCAAAGCCGTTATGAACAAAACTTTCTTGTTATGACAGTTATTTTCCAGGGTCCACGAAATAATCTTAAAAAGTATTAAGTTTTAAGGTAATGCTGGGTAGTAACGTTAGATTTACAGCGTACATAAACTTGAATGGCCTCTTAAAGACATTCCTCAATTTCCAACTACATTATTTGGATACAAAGCAATTAAAATTGATAATTACTCCTTGAAAGACAAGTGTTGAGGAGTATTATTGTGGCGTATGGTTTCATGTGTTATATAGTCATGAAGAGATTCCGTTATTCACCTTACTTAAATCCTACTATACACTTTATATTTCATGCAATTGATAATGAGATTACCAAAGATATCGTATTCAAAGATGATCATAACTCAGAAGATTATGGTTGTATAGTGTCAACTACTTACGACTTACTGTTAGTTAATGAGATTTTGATTTTGTACACACACCAGTTTTTACTTTTCCAAATATTGCAAACGCTTGAAGTCAAAAGTTGATATTATTGATATAAAATTTTGCTTTATAATATTCAGATTGTTGGAACCATGGCTAGATCAGAATTTTTGTTTTCTAATCATATGGTACATGCGTTGAAGAAGTGTATTTAAGTAATCTATTACAGATTATATCACCTTCAGTAACTTACTACAACAGCCTGCTGAGATCGAAGTCTGAAACGGTAATTAATTACTCATACGCAATGCAAGGCCGGGTTTAATACTTTATAAAATGAAGGGGCTTACGCATAATGAAAATTTATTCTAGTTTTGCTTGCCACAGTTAATCTGCTTTTATGTAAAGTTCCTTGCAAAATAAGTTAAAACTCACTATCAGGAAACTAATCGTTGCCAGCATCATTGCCTATTTAATTCCACCTACTCCAAGGAATAACCCACAGGATTAGATAACGATAATCAATATTTAACAGATTTGTTCGGTGAAGGTCAGTTCGTTAAGACAGGCTGGGAGTATCCCCCGTATTTATTGAGGACTACAAGATTACTCAGATTAATTTTGCGATGAGCAACTTGTTTAACTCAAGAAGATCTAGGCAAATTGCAATAACTTATTCTTCCCTTAGATTAAGATACGTCAGCGTGACACAAGGTGACCGATAAGAAACAAGATGAGACAGAACACAAATGAATCTTTTCGGTGTGTTCTTTTCTGCAAACGTGATCAACGGATTACTCAACCCTCTCATGAAATTTTGACTCGAGTTCTGTTCTCTCGAGGTGCAATTAAAATAAACTTGGCTATCTGAAGTATTCTGAAGGTTTTGCAAATCTTTTGAATTAGTTATGGGATAGAGTTGAAATGCAACTGAACAACATTCTATGCATATCAAGTTATGCCATCATCTTCGTAGGATTGTTGGGTATATAAACTTCAGTCTCCTCACGGTGAATGCGAACTAACTTAAGTTTGATGAAGTGAGTGTGTGTGTATCTTTCTTAATAGAAAATCATCTTTCTACTGTGGCTGCTGTACAGTACTTGTCTTTGGCGTGGCTCACATTTCCATTCTAAGAAGAATGATGTATGCAATGATAAAACATGGGGAACCTGACTAGCTTGACCTGAATCCTCAACTCATGACATATACCCAATAATGCCCAATGCCCAGTCAGGACTATGAGTCTTGGGTTGTTGGCAACACAGAATTTCAATATACTGATTGACTTACTTTAAGTTGGATCCAAGAGAGGTGTTTATTGTAATTTTAAGTATTCTTCAATCAAACAGTTTTCATGGGAGGTTTCCTAATCCTTCGAGTCGCACGAACGGGAGATGAGTGGCTCACGTACACACGCGCGTCTTTAGATGCACACAGGGGCTTCAGCAGCAGTCGCTTCAGGATCTAAATAAGGAGATTCATTTCATATAATAAAATTCTTAATGGTACAACTCACCATGTGAGATTGAGGTCTTAAAATTAACTTGAATAGATATATATATGTTGATTAAAGGCAGATTAGAGTTATGCTTGTGTCTACTTCGGAATATTTACCTACACACTTGTGTAAAAATAAGTTTGTCTTGGTAGGTAATAAACGGAAGCGTCATTCCACATCTGAGCTACATATTTATACTCCCGAGATAACATTAATTTCTTTTGATACAAGGTAATGAAGGAAATCTGCAT
>JAQGBV010000473.1:0-27140 GCA_034698685.1 Isotomurus pseudopalustris
GAGTAATTGATTGAAATGCACGCAGTCCATCTGTCAAGCGTGTTAAATGAAAGCCTTTGAAGGGGAATCGATCTTCCTTCTCTTTTTGTCTCAATGCATGAATATGAATGGCGTGGCATGTGCCTGAAGAGATTAGACTGAACGCGCCGTGATGGGTAGGCTGGCTGAGATTTGGCAATACCAAAGTTGACTGACATTTGTATATGCAAAAAACTAAATGGTGTTTATAAGTAGAGAAGTCCCTTTAGGGGAGATGTCAATTTTGGTTAATTGAGAGAATGCCTACTGAGGCAGAAGAGAACATATTCCGAATTACAAATCCAACCGCAGGAAGGAAGAAACCTCCTCATCCTCCTTTATTGTCAGCAGAGAGGTTCATTCAGGTTTTCATACAACCCAACCATTTCTGGTGTCAGGTTAATTTCACAGTGGATAGGGTGCAAAATCAAAATCAACGATGAGACACTTTTCCTTCATTGAGCAAATAAGTCCCGTTTACTTTGTGGTCAAGCCAAAACCAGCCACATAACTCGAAGAAGGATTTTTTACTCTCAGAATTACATCTCTTAGGTATGTCTCAAATCTCTCAAGTTTTTCATAATGCACACCATCATCTCCGTTCAAGGAATAAAGGAAAAGAAATGAACCTTCCAATCTTTCCCTTCGAGCGATCGATTCATTTAAATTCTGCTTCACCAAGTCTTCTCTCTCTCTCTCTGTCTCTCCCATGTACTCCATAATACTCACGAAGGATTTTCTTTAATTTAATTCACACACACACACACACTCAGGAAGGCTGTAAGGGTGGATGGCAGTATCGAAGATGAAGGTAGTTTTTGCTCGGTTGAAACAAAACTAAACCACCTTACCACTAATAACTAATCATCATTATCCCTCCGTCGTTTCATCCTGAGGGAAATCGATTCCGAATGGAAATGGAATGACAATCAGAATCTTTCTTTTTTTTCCTCTCAGGTGCATTAAGAAGAGTTTTTGAGTCTTTGAGATTAAAGAGAAGGAAAAACATCTTTGAAAGAATTCCTTTTATAGAGTACATCAGCATCACAGTGGTGTAATGTGATGTGTAATGGATTGTTAGTTGGATGAGATGAGATCACGGAGGATGAAAGGAAACCACCTATGGGGATTACACATGTTAAACGCTAACCCGCACCAGATTACTTTACTACTCCACACATCACCATTTGACTCGTACGAAAAGAGATAGAGGCAATTAGGAAAGAATCTCAAATCTCTGGGCTCTTCTTTTGACACACTCAAAAGTTGGCATTTCTTAGCTCATTCGAGGAAGAAAGCTTGAGACCGAGAGAGAGATGAGATGAGATGAGAATCAAGTGTGATTTCAAATTCACTATGTTCCGCTCTTTACCCATCCCACAACTTCTTTTCTGGTTAAGACAAGGAAATCAGTCAGAGTCAGATTTTGAAGATGAGAGATGCACATTTACATCTGAAAGATGGATGGGAAACCTTCTCTCCCAAAGCTGCGAGAGGAGACTGGAGACTGGAGAGATGGGACTTATTCTTTCGACTCAAAAATACAAGAAATCCTTCAAGTTCAACTTTTAAGGGCACTTTACCCTCTCTCCTATTTTATTCATGAAGTTATACTTATACCTATTCATCCAAATTTAAAGTACAAAAAAAACTCTTCGTTTTTCGAGTGGTGAATTGGATAAGAAGAACGAATATTGCTTTAGTTTCCACTTCCATCCCCAAATAAATGATGTAACGCTTCAATGAGATAATTTTGAGATTTTGAACTTTACTTTTGGTTTTGAGTTTGGGCGATCATCGTGTGTGTGTGGGTAGTGAGTCCAATGTACATACATTGTGGATTGTGGAACAGACGATGCAGATAATAATGTTTATTTTATTCTCCCCATAAGAAATGTGAGAAGTTACACCCAAAAGAAATGAATAAGTGTCTTGTTCTAAAAGTCGTGAGAATAAAAATTAGTTTACTTTTTTATCACTAAACATAATATGTGTGTAATCGCTGTGTAAGTAAGCGATGATGATTTCTCAAGAGATGGATGGATGGACAAGTTTGTTTTTTCATACCAAAAAGTGTGAGATTTTTTCTCACTTTTCATATCTGGAATTTGTCTTTTTCTACCACTTCGTCGTCTTTGCTTTTGATTCATAAGGAAAAGGAATGGTGTTTAGACTGTTGAGTTTAGTTTGTATGACGAGTGGTGAGTTCTGGTCTGGTGTGGCCGTTTTACGATCTCAGGAAGATGAGATAAGAACTACAGGAACAGGCAAGGAGATTATGATAAGAATCATTAGGTCATATTTTAGTTTAGTATGTTGCAGGAACATCACAGGAAAATAAATACTTGATTGATCTGCAGAATTATGGCTTTGAGGAGGCTTCACAGGATAAATCATTATGCTTCAGTCTTTTGAAGGAGAGGAAATAATATTGTGGTCCCTTCCTTCACTTCATACGAGAGACACACCTTTTGTAAGTTGATAGCCCTGTATACAATACGTATACAACTAATATGAACAACAATTATGAAATGGCTAAGTAAGAAGAGCAATTAATTTATTACTTAAGGTTGCGCGAGCCATACGTTAACTGTGTACACGTTGTATGTAGTGTAGTAAATGATTACAAAATATGCTGCAGTAGGCATTCCGTGTTCTTCTGTCTTGCAAATTTATATCTACCAATTTTCTACGCACACAATCTTCCTTATAAATTGTAAGGCAGCTCTAAAGTTTACCCACACATCATGTGCCTACCTACAACCTAAGTGTGTATTCAAATAATTTGATGGATATGATATGAGTTGCCCCAAAGAATGGTGCACAGGGACGATCATAGTCATGATTATGAACGAATAGGAAGTCACACCCACAAAAGATTCTTTAATCTTGCCAGACAAGTTGCCCCATTGTGTGTTCGCTATATAAGATTTGAATTGGTAAGGGAACTGTTCTCAATTAGACTTGCAGGCTTGGCCAAGACACACGAAGGATAATTTGCGGTGGCTGGTGTGTGTGAAGCGTCAAAAATGAACAAGGCATTTATCTTCTTCGCTCTTTCGTTAATTTTTATCGCAACAGTTTTAATAACTGGTAAGTATCACACTACTCCTAGATAAGTGAGTGTTATTAGTAGAGCATATAAATCGTGATAAAATGATAAATCGATTGTTCCTAATAGTTGAAGGACAGTGTGGAAGATGCGATGTAATTTGTCGCAACAGAGCATTCTGTCGTGGAGGAGAATGTGCTGGAGATGACAGCAAGTTGTGCAGGTGCTACGGGATTTCATCGAGATGCTGGACAGGCACTTTCAATCCTCGTTGAAAGGATGAAGGTAGTACAATAAATCATAAAAGAATCTTCCAAAGTAATTCAATACTACAGGCTGTGAGCACTCAAGCTTATTTATTTCTTTGGCATTTTAGTGTGTCGTCCAACAGGAAAAACTTCTACAAGGTGTTTTTTACGTGTTATGTAATAATAATGTAATACTGCTGGAGAAATAAAACCTCTATTTAATTTTGATTTTACAAGCGTGTGCTGTGTGAATGTTTTTTGCACACAGTTCTTTCCTACGGTTCTACTTTTAGTGGCATTACCATCCAGGAAACGAGCTCACATTAATAAAAGATAATATTGAAGGAGTTCCTCCACACATGTTCCTCGGGTTAACAAAAGACAACTCTGGTAACATAAGGCCCACAGGGATATGAATACATAACAAAGTAGGATAAGGAAGTTGAGCCAGGAGAAGAAGAGTTCAGCTCAACTAACCAAATCAATTTCTAAGAGGTTAGGTAACAAAATTAGCCCAAGAAGTCAGAAGTAAAAAGGATTTCTTCTTCCATTATTGCTCGCATCCGTTCCTTGGGTTAATCTACTTTTCCACTTGCCTAAATCACTTACTTAAAGAGAACGGTGAACGAAAGTAATAAGTGTGTAGGTACACTTACACGAAGGGACCAACTACTCCTCCGATGATGTTTTACTCAGAAGAAAGCTATTCTTAACTTTACTCCTTCAAAACGAAATTATTTTTTGATTTCCAATTTCCCATCTTCATATTTTATTACCTTTTCCCTTCACTCTTAAAACAATTCTACTTCTGAGTGACGTCCTCCTATAAATTTTACTTATTCTGCTCTCTTACAAAAAGGTTCTGTCTGCAGTAATGCTCTCAGTTTCAGTTGGCTGTTTAACACCTGCCCATCCTACCTTTAAGACTCCGAACCATTTCATTTCTTCCCCGTCAATCATAAAGCCGATGAGCTGGAGGCACTTTAAGTTGATTTCCTCTGAGCAATAATTGAGAATGCAGCCCAATCTTCTGTCAATAATCCTGGATAAGCATTTGAAACATTTACTCATTCTCTTCGACAAACAACTTCCAGAGAGCCAATCCCTATTACAACTTTAGTGTGTGTGTCTTGAGACTCGAGAACACGAGATCAACTAACAACCTGTGCAATGCACTCACAAGTTATACAAAGTGGATCTATATCTCATAACAATTGGCGATGCTTGTGTCATCTCATCTTGTTAACTAACTTGGAGCACCAGAATTATGGCCACACTCTGCTTACTTAATCCTTTAAAAGGAATCTCTCTCAAGCTTATAACTATGCCCTCCTCATTATTATTGTTACCTGGACAGGATTCATGAGCACGATACATAACCAGGCCTGTTGTCTGTATCACAAATCTGTTATTAGTTTTAAAGAATGTTCGACCAAACTGATTATGAGTGAATTCACAAGTGAACAACTCATCATCATACCTCTGAGCCACAGAGCCACATGTAAAAACTAAAAACATTATTAAGTCAAAGTCACACGTGCAAGTGTTCTCCACTGAAGCATGTAATCCATTGGAATGGAATAATAGCCGAACATGTGAGGCAATCTCTCGCTGCCAATTTCTAAAAAATAATGATCCCTTCTCGGACTCTATTGACCATCCTTGTAGAGAGTTGCTTTCCCAAATGATATGATTAGTTTAAGGGTTCTCACACAATACTACCAACCAATAAAACACTGAAATTGGCATCCGGCAAAGAGTAATAAAGGAACACGTACACACACACTGATCGGGTAACGAAGAGGACCAGTCAAACAGTCTACATTTTAGTGCAGAATAAAACCGAACGTATGTCAACAGTTAAAATTTTTGGATGCATCCGTCCTGCCGTCCCGTATCGATCTCTACTAATGGCTCAGCCTAATCATGAACACATATACCTTGTGTATACACATAAATTCCTTACACAACTATCTATATTGCTTGTTAACCTGGAATTTGACGCTTAAAGCAGCTTCACTTTCACATGTTTTATTGTTACACTTACTCACAGAGAGCTCCTTTCGTCTAAAAGCAAAGATACCGGTGACCGGGGGGAATGATCCTAGAAGAGCTGTCATTCCATACAAAATAATGTTTCAGAAAAATCAAATCAAAAATACCTAATTTAAACCCCCACTTGTCTTTCTATTGAAAGTACGTGTGTATGTGTGTCTCTGTGTGGAGTCGGATCAAAATTCAAGTGAGAAAGCATTCTTGGGATAATTTGCCATTTGAGAGATTAAATCAGACTCACGTACAAATCTTATTTACTCGGAGGAAAGAAATGATTGAAGGGACAGATCGTAAAGTATGCGATGTAAAACTGTAGGATGCTCTCTCTGTGTGTTTATTTGTTAGGTTGTCATAAAGGCAGAGATGTTTCATTACTGCAATCCGCTTTCCGATCATTAACATGAATGGAGGAAGCTCAGAAAAGTAGGTGGTAGTCGCAGAATGGCAGGCAGAAGCATGCCATCAAAATCAAAGCTACCTTTCCTACTTACAACTTTTATTGTTCTTCAAGACAAGAACTTGTAAATTACAAGATGACGATGGGTTTGCCCGTTTCATTATCTCCTAAAGAAGATTCGTTAGCTTTGTGGTCCAGTTTGTGGTGCGGTTTGGTGTGTGCTCGTTTCAAAACTGTTTGTACGTGAATTTATCGGGTCTCGGATCTTCCCTTTAAATTCACCTTGTGTACGCAAACAATTGTACAAACACTGTACACCACTCTTGACTGTCCACGTGCTCATTAAATCGAACTATTTTAATACAACGTGATCACCTCTCATTGTCTCTGATTAATATCTGATGGTTGGACAGAATAAAAACCTTACAAGAGTCCTGTCAAGGTCTAACCCTGTGGCACTCTATCAGTATCATATTTTATCTCTCTCTCTCTCTCGACTCGCTGTACTCTTTTCATGCGAGGAAGATTTCACGGTGAACGATACACAATAAAACTTGTAGTCTTTGCTGTAAAGAATGAAACTCGAGGAAATCATATTTCTTACATTGTTATACTTTCATGTGCACCTTGCTGCCTCAAGGGTGGATGAAGACTGCGAGCAAACCAAGAAATTGCATTCTGTCTCTTCCTCACATGTATTACACGAAGAAGAGAGCAGTGTGTCTCTCTAGAGCTTCAACTATGAAATTGAACAATGATTCAATCTTTCCGTATGATTCATGAAGGTGAAGATATTCGTGGGATTTTCAGAGATACAACAACTTCCAACTATGTGGTCATATAGCGAAAGGTATTTGGGCTTGACTCGCTTGACACACACACACACACTCACAGGCACTTACGTTAGTGAAAGAATAATGCACTTTTATAAACAGCAACCTCCAAACTCCACCAAGACTTCTAGGCACTGCAGGTAAATCAAGATGAACAAGAGAAGGTCCCGTAGGGCACGCTAAAAAGTTAGTCTCAAACAATATCTGCTCATCACCGTTTTCTGTTGCATCATTCAATAATTCTCTTACGTATAAACTCCAACTTTTGGATTCTCAACTTGATCCACACGCATCATCTCTCCGCAATCTCTAACACTTCTCTCTCAAATCTCAAACCCTATCGCATACACTTCACACGCAGTAATTGAATCGCCTTAAATGTCTTCCAATTTCGCGTGAAATCTCAGTTTTGCTACATTCAACGATTCATCATTCCTCACGATTGAAATGGTATTTTTTTAGCTTATCGATGATTCCCTTTCACCATTTAGCCCAGTGTCTCTCTGTGTGACCATCATCATCATCTATCATGCATGTCTAACCTTACGAGTGAATCAAAATGGACCGAGTTCATCATAATCATCCTTCATCCCGAAATAGATTGCTGCTCAGATAAAATGCTCTCAAACTGCTGACGATGATGATTCAGATGATAGTTGTGATAAGCTCTCGCAATAAATGTACTTGAAGCAATTTCTTTCGAACTGTGTCTTTGTCTCACAAAGTTATTAAAATCCCTGGGGAGGCTACAAACTTCAGACTGTTCTGACTATTCAAACTGTATAGAAAGAAATGGCTGCAGTGCATTAATACGAGAGAGAATCCGCACAGCAGCTAGCAGCTTGTGTGAGTGTGCAATGCATTCTTCTGGGTCTCATCATCCCCCTGACCGCTTTATTTCCTAAGATTTCCTGCAGCTCATCTTATCTCCCTCACTTATCTCTGTCTCTTTGTGAATTTCTCATGAAGCTCTTCTATTATCCATGAGTAAACAATACACCTCATGAATCCCAGTCCTAACCACAACAAGAACCTAAAACCACATGAACCACATGTACTTGATTAAGATCAAAAATAACGAACAAAACGATCAAAATGTACTACAAGAACAAAACAAGATCACGGTAATAATAATACACTTCCTCCTCGTGGGTTACCTGCCCTACACACAAGACACAACCCATTCACCTGTGTGAAATCTATGACCCTCTTCTTCATCCTCATTATTAGTGGAGAGCAACTAAAGGTCTGGCTACAAAAAACCCTCTCGTATCTTTTATTACACTCAGAGATCAATATCAATCTATTATTATTCTGTAATACTGGAGAGCAATGCAATATAAGAAGAAGATCTGAGACTCTGAAAAAAACAATTGACTATTGGCCATCGTGTGGCCAGGATGATGTGAGCATCGTGTTCTAAAAACTATAATTATGATTTAGAGCTTTGAGAGAAAAATATTTGGGACCTTATTCGTTTATCGAGTGATCCTGGTAATCATATGGGGGTGCGTTCAGTTGGAAAAGGGTGAAGCGCACTCTCATAATAATGCTCAAATGCTCTACGAGTATAAATATATTTCGAGAGGTTTACGCGATGAAAATGTGGTTATGGGCCTGGTAGACTGGAATCTCAACTCGAACCCACACCACAATGCTCAACCAACATTTGATTTCTCCAATCCCTTCGGGTATTATAAATATATTATAATGTGTAATTTAAAGAAAGCCCATTTGGATACGACGGATTAGAATTTAGAAATTGAACTGGTGGGTTCAACAGCAATGCCTCCATGAGAGCCATATGGAGTAACATGAGGTTGGACGCATCCCAGACAGCCGCAAACAGAATGTTACATTCACTACGAGTGCAGAGAGAAGGTTCAACTTGATTCCATAATGCACGAGAATCATGAATTATGCCCGAATTTCAGATTTACTAGAGAAACCACCCTCCTTCTTGCTTCATTATGCATTTATCAAGACTACAAGTACAACCAATGTGGACTCATCATCAAGATGAGAAAGAAAGCCTCAAACCGAACCCAGTTCATCCCTAGGCTAACACACAAAACATCGGGACAACAATACTCTTCTTCTTGGGTGCCCCTCTCTTCAAAGCGTCTCGCATTAAAGTAGAATTAATCCCGGTCTAAAATCATCTCCGAGTGTAATCAGTTCTCATATCTTTCGTTGAGACAAAGCAGAGGTCCGATAATCAGCCCTTGGCCGTTAAAATCCCATGTTTTTCTTCCTCTGGTTTATTTCAAGCGAAATGTTGTATCAAGTGTAGATGCATCTTAAGAGGATTGCGGAGAGAGAGCTTTCCCCTCCACACAACTCATGATTACTTACGAGGAGTGGTATTTAAAGTGCTGGAAGGAAAAGAGTGTTTGAGTGTAAAAAGGCCAAGATTTCTTCTACCCTCTCTCTCTCTCTAACTGAGTAGGTAGGGTAAAGATTAAAGAAACACGGAAAGCATTTGTTTCTCTCATCAACCTGAAAGGTCACTCTCTTGCTCTAGGGGTCAGTTAGAGGGATGAGTTAAGCCTAAATGCTTTTTAGATGGTTAGAATTTTCAGACCGAAACATACACACACACTCATCTACTTAAATGATACTCCAGAGAGGGTTACGCATTTGTTGAGGTTGAGCTCAGACTCCAACTCTCATCATCAACTCCCATAGATCTATTAAAGTATATGAGACTCTCGCTCTATCCTTAAACCGTATTCTTAGGTAAATGAATCTTCACCCATTTGCGAAGCAAAGAGGAGAGGATTATCTCAACCAGTCTTAAGAGTCTTCCAGAGTTTACTCTTGAAATGTCTTCAGCATGGAGACATAAATGAGATACAGATCAAAAACTTTGATGGAGGAGCGCATCTCTCGGCGAAGATACACAAAGTTGCAAGAATCTCATTCATCCCGAAGGATTTACAAATCCTTGCGAAAACCTTCTTTCTCCCTTTGAGAGGAAAACGTGTCTCTGAGAGGAAGGAAGGAAGTCTTTCGTTGAGTTCACAAGGGGATTTCTCATTACTCTCGAGGAGAGTGGCACAAAGCTCTCTCGTTACAATCTTATTATTGACCTCAAGAACTTCGAACGAGATGAGAATAGGCATAATTTAGTGCGAAATGAAAGGCAAACTCCGGCTCACAATGTGGGCCTTTCTTTTCCTTAAGAAACTTACAACTGCTTCAAGCAACCCTCCACACAATATTATGCGTGCGTAGCGTCACAATGGCCTACACTCAACACAGCAGTATACGAAACGAAACTACATAACTACATAGTGATAGTTAGTTTAAGTACAATGATGATGATACTCCCATTCTTTCGTCAGTAAAAAGTAAAGTACCACTCACTTCAACTTACAATATGACTCTTCATGACATTTAGCTAATAGCTTCAGGGAGAGTCGCGTACTGCACAGGCGAAAAGAATCCTCCTTCCTAAGTTATGACGATCCACGTGAACATTCGCTCGCAAGTGAAGCACACAACGTCAAATTAAAGTAATACAATATGTGTGTGTGTGTGCGAGGGTAGACAACCTGTTTTCTAAAGTTGTAAAATATCAGGTTCATTTTTACTCTTTGCCCTTTTCTTTCATCTTTCATCAGAGATTACTATATTCTCTCTAGTCTCTCTCCCTTTGGGGAGTATGTTGCAAGTTTATTGTATATTTGAACAAAATTTTAATGTCCAATAATAAAACAATTATTATATGATAGAGCCAAGCTCATGTTTGTTCTGAGAGGCAGTTAGATGTCAACTTGACACAATCCCAGACGCTACGCTACATCTTTACAGTCATCATCATCGCGTTCACGAAAAGGTGTTGATTTCCTTTCTCTTTCTACAGAAGAAGATGAAATCAAGATGAAAGAATTAGGCACGCTCACGGCCAGAGAGCTGTCCGCTGATTCATACTTTGATATCAGATGAGTATACACATTCATTTGGAAACAAGTATAATGGAGGGTTTCAATGGGACCTTCTTCTTGCATTTTAGGCAAAAGATGAGATTTATTTATTATGCAATATCTCTCTGAGGTATTAAGGGTTGTGCTCACGAGGAACAAAAGTTGTTTCGTCAAGCACTCTTCTTCTTACTCAAGCTCTAAACCAGCTTTGGTCTTCCTTCAATGTTGCTATCGTCTTATTATCTTAATTTTTATTATTTTATGCACTTAATGGCCTGGACCATGTGCCCTTGTGCATAATTCCATCTATTCTCTCTCATCTCTTATCATTCCTCTCTCTCTCTCTTACCTTTACAATATTATCTTTGAAGTCGCACCTTTGAAAAAATTACATGTAACTAGTAATACCTTATAACTACACACCATCATCACTACAGACTAGCTATCACTTTTATACAAGCAAGGGAAATCTACTTACTTGTTGGACGAATAAGAAGAGTGAGAGAATTGATGGAAAGAATGTAACAACAAGTTGAATAATCACAGTCCACTTGCTGACCACGTCTCTCTTGTGTCAACAATTAATGTTTACGTACTGATAATATGTTAAGCCTAAGGGTTCTTAAGTCTGAGAAAAGATATGTGCATAAGATGAATAAGAAACCATTTTATTCCGTGTGTCTCAGACAAGAGCATTAATCGTCGTCTCATGAGAGTCAAGTCTACAAGTCTGCGTGAACATCGTTTATCAGACTAAACGGTAATGTGTATGTTAACGCTTATTCCTGCAACACTTTCCTTAATCCTTTAAATACACACACATATGATTATTATACACTTTGTGGTTGAATAATTATCATTCGTTTATCACGTCAATCGAGTGATTGTACGGAATCCATCCCACAAAATCAGGTCTAAGTTGTCCAACCCACACTTCGCGAATAAGATTTAAAATTTTAAACGTAAACGAAGGTCATAAAGTATTCGCTTAAGTGAGATGGGCGAAAACCTGTGACTTAAGTTAATACATAAGTTAGTTGAGGTTTTGGTTGAGTTAGGTTGTTAGAGGTAAAAAGTGAGAGGTGGAGAGTGCCGAGAATGCTAAGTAATGGAGAATAAAGCCACGGTACATTAGTCTTTTAGTGTAAAAAGTACCTCTCAATAAATTGCGTATTAGTGTGTTATCGAGCCTCACAGAGAATCGAAGGTTTACCTTAAACTGTCTTTCTGTAGACTTTAGATGCTTTGGTATTTAATGCCGACTGGCAACTGGCTGTTTCTTTTATTGCAAAGACTTATCAACATTCATCACGACAGTTTAAAAACTGCAGGTTTACAGAAAGTATCATTATTTCATGAATTAAGAATGAGCTCTTATAGTCAGTTTGGATTTTGGATGGTGATAAACTAACTTTTGCAAGTGGGATTTAAAGATTTAACCGTTGGGGCAAACTGTAGTAAAATTGTAAAATGCTGTTGGGCATGAGAAGTCATGCAGTAGATTTTAGGTGAAGAGAACAACTAGAATTTTAAATGCAATGATTTACTAGTAGAAACTTCTGAGATTAATGCAAAATCCATTTACTTAACTCAATCCAAACATACAAACACATAATGCAATGGAAAGTCTAACGGAAATCGGCACGTAGTTTGCAATTTAAATGGATTAAAGCTAACGAACTGCCTACGCGATACAAGAATCGATTTTAGTACACAATTTCACTTCGTATTGAACAAATATTAGAGTGTTGATGTTTCTACTGAAAATGATCATTATGAAAGATAATCCTGCAATACTAAACATAATGTATGATTTTGTGATTTTACGAACTCCAAAAATAACTCTCGTATTGGGAAAGATATCTCACGGTAAATGAGTCTCGGGAATTCGCAATCAGAAGCAGTTCTACGTATATAATAACATAAACTTCCGGGTTTTACTATTAGTACAAAGTACAAAGTATTTGCTTGTGTACTTGGATGCACAGCTCTAGATGAAGTAACGCTCGATGTAAGTAAACATCTGAAATCATCATCAACATCATTAAATTGTGTGCATATACTTTCGAGTGAATATGTAACAATATAGTAGTATTATATAGGCCACATGTCCAAACACACAGTTCAGCTGATGATTCACTTCTGGTGCATATGATTTGTAATGGGATACCAGAGGCAATTATTACTTTACAGGTATCATATGTACGAATGAATTTATTGCACACTATCTACCAATAGTATCTTGATTGGCACGTTAGAATACACGACTATAGAGTTATAATAGAGAAGTTCTCTCATAATGGCCGAGCACATGAACAAAAAGACGAATAGGCTCATCGAGTCGCACCGCATTTGGCAACCTGAAAGCAGTTCCATGGGCCAATATGATTTTATGAATTCACATAAATCTCTCCTCTTCCTTCCTAGTCATGCTCTCTTCATCATTTCTTACTTTTCTCTATTCTCCTCAGAGTATACAAAAGACGAAGAAGATTCATTCAAGACAAATATGACAGGCCATGTGTGACTGAACCACTTCCTTTCTATTCCAGCAGATAATCATCAATTTCTTAAATCCATCCTCTCGCATCCCTTATTCTTTTATCTTCTCTTGTGACATTATCTTTGAAAACATTAAGCCCAAACTTCCTCTTCGCCATCATCCAAGTAGTTCATTCATTCATAACCTTCATTCAATCACAATTAAAATGCAAGATAAATAGTATCCTGCTGGCCTTGTGTCCGCTTGTGTGGTTTCACATACTTCTCATGACTTACCTACTTTACTCATTGATCTAATTGACGATAAAGTCTCGTGATGAGACCACTGATAGTTCTAATGCACTTTGGTATGTTTGATATGCTTCGGAATCTGAATGTAAGAAAGATCTACAAACCGCACAATCAGATGAACTCAATTTGAAATGGAATAATAAGATACATCATCTTCATATGCACCACCGGGAACTTACATGATATTTATTCGCAAAGGTTCACTTCGTGGTTTAAAGCCGATGTTCAATTAATTGCTTGCATTATGGCTTCTAAAAGACGAGAGAGAGGAGACCTTCGCGACCACAATTTACCGTACTCACGTCTCATCTTTTCATTCCTACCTACTTTTCTCTCTCAGAGATTAGATCAGTATCTGCATATCTGCCTGCCAATGAATAATAACAGAGTAAAGCACGAAGAATGAATGAAGTGACACTTGTACTCGTGTTATTTATTTGTATTAAATCATTTGAAACGGTACACTATAATATGAGTGGATAGAAAAGTACTACCAAACCAGGAGAGAGAAATGTAATAAACGGCCTAGTCATAAATTCTTTGTAAATCATCATCAATTTCCCATTCCCCAATGAACAGTTTTGTGCCAAAATCATGACGACTACAAAACTACAAAGCTACAAAACTTCCGTGGCGAAGTATGCCAGACTTTAACTTTAAGGTGAGAATTCCTGTTGTAGGCAGAAAACTGCGATTTTCCGTGTGATTTTGACAGTTGGGTGCATTCGAATAGAAGAAAAAGAAGTCTTTGAGATTCTGAGTTGATGTGTACTTTCCTCCTATTAGCAAACGAAAGAATGGTCATTATGAGGAAATCATGACATGACCCATCCGGTGTGGTTTCCTTTAATTCAACGAATACAATTGCACACTTGGCTTATCACCATACTACGATCGAATGATCATCATCACGATGATGGACTATCCAGGTATGCAATTTTCTCAGCTCCGAACAAAAACATCCCGTAAAGCCAGCCATGCTTACGTAGAAATAAAAAGTCCTTCTCTACTCCTGCTTCACTATTTACCGTGTGCTTATCTGCAAGCAATATCTTTCCCTTCAATTGAATCTCGCAGTCAACCTCGGTGAAGAAGAAGAATGCCTATTGTGGAAATAAACAGTATGCAAAGTCATTCGAGAGATGACCGATAGCATCAACAGACGCGAGGGAAGAAGAAGAAGAAGAAGACAGGTTGGCTGACTGGAAGACTCCTCTAGGAAAGTTGTTCTTCTGCCAGTGTAAAAGCAAAGGTTCATTCATGTAGGAGTGGAGATCTCATTGTGCTCACGACCCATGTGCAAAATAATGCTCAAGAAGACTCTCTCCCTGTCGCTTCTTACAATATTTATGTAAAGACTGAGATTGTATGCAAATTAATCCTCTGTCATGTCTCTACGATCGTGCTCTATGGTGTTGGTCATTTTAACGCTCACTGTGTACATTGTACCTGACGCTCTCAGTCGTTAAAACTCACGCTGACTGACCCTTAGCCATCACACTGATAAGGGAGGAAAGTCAAATTTTTCGCAGATCATCTTACCTCGGCTTGACACCTCGTATAACTTTATGATATTAGATTGAAGATGAAATCAACACTAAAAAGAAGATCTGACCAGAACCTCCTCTCACACACACACACACTCCCTTGTATTATAGTTGTAACCTGCAGCATATATTACAACCATGAAATGCACTCGCGAGTTCAACTTTTTGTGGATAAATTATTGACACTGGAACGAATATCTTTCTCTCTCTCTCTCGTAAGATGAAGGAAGTAAGGAAGCATGTCAACTTGAATTCTCTGTCCAAGGATATTGTCTGCACGCACCCGTGTAAAATGTCTCTCGAGAAAGCCTCTCTTGTCTCCCACAATAACATAATGTGTTCACGCTCATTTAATTATTTCCCGTGTACACTCTACAATTTATTCCTCCTTCCTCTCTACGGAATAGAAAGGAGTAATTGTCAAAATTGAATGAGCGAGTCTTTAGAAATTTCATTATCTTCTATGGTAAATTATTACTCCTTCATCTCGCATTTTAATAACACACACACACACAGAGAGAGAGAGAGAACAATTCAATTTACTACCACCCTGGTAAACATGGCTTTGAAAAAAGATCTCCAGATTTTATTTCATAACAGGCTACACGTTTTATGAAACTAAATTCAGCAGTAAAGTAACGCAGGAGCATTATTATTATGTTATCCAATAAGAGATAAGAGATAAGAAGAAAATGTAACGTCTCTCATTCATCCGTAAAAAAGACCCCCTCGCTGTATCACACAAGAGAGACTGAACTAATCGGAATTATATGATGGTCATGATGATGTGTATGATTACATCGGACTATTTCAATCTTCGTAAGAACAAAGGCAAAAGAGGTTAGGAAAAGAAGTACGATGGGGGGATCCGTGGATAATTCGATTATTGCTCTAAATGGATTCTCGATGAATTGGAAAATCGTAGTAAGAGGTCGACTGTCGGTCTCATGCCATTGGAATTGCATTGCACAAGGAAAAAAGTATTTTGAAATACTCTCCTCCTCCTCCTCAGGACCTTAAGTCCAGGGAATTCTCAAGGAAGAAATTCTGTTGTACAGATGAAACTAACCAGAACACAAATCTCTCATCCTCCATTTCACTTCATATACTTAATAGGAATAAGGCTCAGGTTGGACGTTGGAGGGTAGACTGCTTTGTGGGAATTCATTCAACCAAATTATCGTTATTATTGCTTTTCTCAGAAGAGTTATCACACATCTCCTTCGACGTTATCAATATCTAAAAATGGTGCGAGCTAACGGACCATGCTTAAGCAGGGAATTGCCAATTAAAGATAGTCTTGCCTGACATAATGATTATTCTGTAATCTGTAATGAGTATTTAATTCTGTGAGCCTAAATCGTTCGTTGGGTTCTTGGTCTCCTCTCTCACGTTAAAGTCTTGTTGATTGATTAGAGAGGACAAGAGTCACAAGACATTTTTGAGACGCTGCTTCTTCTACAAGAAAGCAGTGTTCATTTTTGTCAAGGAACTAAATAAGGTAGCCGTGTTTGACCCTTGCGGAGATATCAGCTGGGGTGCCTTAACCCCTCCTGGTTAGTTCCTAAGACCAACTGACTTAGACAAATATTCCTTCATAGCTCCAGTGCACTTCATAACTCATTAAACTTGAGTCTGTTGGGACAATCTACGGGATTCTCAGATGTCGGAGGTCCTGTTTCAAGGAGAAGAGTATAAAGCTATTCCCGACTGCAAGGTTGTTGAAGCAAAGCAGAGTATCATTACTCCAACAGTCTGTGGTGTACTACTAAAAAGGTGAACCAAATGAACCGTAATTTCTACAACCGACTTTCAGAACGCAGTAAGTGCGTGAACACGCATCGGCCCATTGCTTTTTAAATCCGATAACATCCTAAAGGGGTTGGATTGGATTCCCTTACATTTAGATAACACATGTCATATGTCATGTCAACTCACCTCTCCAAGGAATGGCATGGTCCAATGGATGGATGCAATTGTGAAATCGAGACCCTCTCTGCTCTCTCTCTCTCTCCTTTTCTCCCACCACAGCGTCTTTTATTGGAAGAACGGGTATAAAAATAAAGTTCATCTCTGGAAGTCTCCATCCGTCTCAAGTTCCAATCCACCCTCACCTTCCCCTCAGCTGTCAATTCTTCTCTAAATCTAACCTCCAAGTAGATCTCGTTATTCTACTCTCCGGAGAAAAACACCTTCATGCCAGAGCAAAGTCAAAAGTACCCAAAGACTACGTGGATTTCCTTCAGCCTAAACTCTTCTTCTTCTTCTTCTTCTTCCGTTCTTAAATACTTATGACTCTTCCTCCAAATAAATCCCATCCCATTCCTTCAATCTTGTCTCTCTCAAAAGTCAAGTATTAATCCCTTTGCTAGGAAGGAAGTTAAAGGATCATTGGGATGAATAATGAGAAACCCCATTTACTACTTATAACTGTGTTAATCCCTTTCTCTAGATGGAAATGTGTGAGCTGAAACCCTCGCAAGATAGATGTCTTCTCATCGTCTAAATTGTAATGAGAATAGTAATAATAACACTTCTATCCTTCGAGAAATATGAACTCTTCGTTAAACTAAACTTTACGGGACGAAGATGAAAGTAGCTCGTTCACAGATTACGTGTCTTCTTTAGTCTTGAGTATAACTACACAGTTCTCTCAGTTCATTAACAATAGTATGCAGAATGGATGGAATATGGAATACAAGACCAAGCACGTGTGTGTACTTTTCATAGTATTACTATTTCAGAATTCAATTTGGGCTCTCTCTCTCTCTCCATACTCCGTACACACACTCCAAGACTCAACGAAGGATGACCAAGAAGTTAATAACTGAGAAGAAGAGCCAGTTGGAGCAAAGATGATTGTTAATTCTTTAGAAGTTTTACTTTTATTGCGTATCCCCATCCAATCCAGGTTAACTAGCCATCTAGAGTAAAATTTATTACAGAACTTTTCTACTCTCCAACTCTTCCACTTCAGACGAAGACTAAATTATGCAAGTAATGAAACAGGCCAGGAGTACAAGACATTCGATACTGAGAATACTGACTGTCAAAACAACCCTAAGCTAGACTTAGGGATGCTGAAACAATTATTCATCTCACTTGCTTTCTCACACACACACACACACACCAACGAAACGACCAACATACTCAACATACCTCTCTACTCGTCTTTCTCCTTTACTACAAATCTGAATGTAATGAATAAATATATCTTCACAGGAAATATTCAAGCTACAAACTTTCCTGATTGCTCCAAGGCAAAGCTGTGCATAGCTATGTGGTGAATTTTAAGAGGTAATTCATGTCATTAAGATTCCCTTTTATTATATTGTACAACATATATGTACTACTGTAGCGTATATTCATGCGAAGGATCAAACTTATCTGTGCTCATAACACAAACCCTTTTACAGGGTATTTTGTATAAGGACTTTAGGAAAGTTCAGTAAGCTGATATGTGTAATAGATCACTTTATCTGACTTGTGGTTTCACCATTCCTTCCTTTTACAACTTGAAAATACTTTTTTCACAGAAGGCAACAACGAAGTAGAATATAATCCTATCATCCTCCAGAACGACCATCCCTAATGGATCATGCAATGCTAAAAGTGAAACATTTATGACGAAAGTATGATGTATTTCGAGTTATTCTCTCCATATATTAAAGTGGGCTGCTCCTGTGAAACAAATTTGATTACACTCGAGAGAGAGAGAGAGAGAGAGACCGAAGAAACATAAAACGCGTGTGTATTGATGGAATGGTCCATTTGTAGTTTTTAGTCCTCTACTCACGTTTTCCATCCGCCACTTTTCACCTCACTTTATGGCTGTCATTTGGCTAAGTAATGGAAGCAGGAGCAACAGGAACATTTTCTACGTGTTTACACGTTTCCTCAAAATTCGATTCTACCTTTTTGATGTGCCTTCACACGGAATATCAAGTTCGACAGTTAAAAATCTCACTTAAAATTTTGATGTTAAAGTTAAAGGCTTCTCTGTGTTAATGGACAACCGAGACTTTCGCTATTTTAAAGGGTGAGCTGTGTAAGTATTAGAGTGTAGATATCTAGAGTTCCATTAAATATGGTATTTGTGGTGTTTGCTGCCTAGTGTTGAAGTTGAAGTGGTAAAGTGATGAATAATGTGTTGAAAAGAATGAGAGCATAAGTGAATAATTTGTGTTTAATGGTCCCACAGGTTGTTTCACGGGGAAGAAGAAGTGGCAATTTCTGCAAAAGCCAACTCTCAAAGTCTAAGGAAGTCTAGTCTGCTATAGAAGATTGTTTGTAGGCTATTAAAAATGTTTTTAATTTTGTTTGTGGTTGTTTGGGCGTAAATAAGGGACGATACTGAGAATACTGACTGCCAAGATAAACTTACGATGTCTACTGGTGTGTAGTACGTGTGTGTGTGTGTGTGTGTGTGTGTACGTGTTGACTCTCAGCCTTCCTCTTGTCAGGAGAGAAAGCAAATGAAACAATTTTTTATTCATGGAACTCTTCCCGTACTTTTCCTCTATTTGGATGAAATTGGGTCCAGAAGGGCTTTATTTATTTCATGGTACTTTACTTTGCCGAAATTACTTACAGTGTCGTCATAATGTATGTGTGTACTTAATGCAAATATAATGCCCTGTTCCATTCCTCCTTAACTGCCTCAAGTTAAGATCAAAAGTTATACAAGCGTTTATTAATTCATGCAAGGGACCTCGCGAGTTCTCTCCTCTTCCCAGATTGTTTGCTTTCTTTGGATATTTTGCAAGGATTTTCGACCCACTTCATCATTTCTGGATTTCTCCGAACCGTTATTTACACAGTACAGTGGAGAGTCATATGTAATGGCTAGGCTAGAGTAGTGGTGGTTTCAGAGAAGCAGTTTCCGTGAGCTAAATTGGGACATAAAACTACTTCATCACGCTACCCTGCACACAACCCCACAGTCCTCTCCTACTTACACAGCCCTCACTACTTATTTAGTACACATTAGGAATTAACTTCAACTATCACCAGTCTCATCTTTCCTACAAGAAATCATTTAAATACATTAATGCGAAATTGGACCTGTGTGATTTCACAGGTCTTGGCCAATTTAGATATTTAGTGTGGAATTCCCTTCCTTCCTACACACACACACAGCTTGCCACACACAAAGCATGCAATACCTAGTTAGTAGTCTCTCCTACTTTCATTGTGTACACGTCAATTCACTCCAAACGAAGGTTCTTGACAGAGAAAGTTCGTAAAATGCGAAGAATTAATTTCATTTCCTTTAGCTGTCATGTAGTAGTAGCAGTGTGGAGCTGTGAGACTGCACCGCAGGAGCAACGGGAAATCCGACTGTAACTGTAGGCAAGCCTATAGGCTTTCGATTATGCTAATTTATTACATATTTAAAGGTCATATAACTATGAATTCCATTTCATGGGGAGGTGAAAGAGGTGGTGGTAATAACAATATTCAAATGGTAAATAGCATGCCGTTCTGCCGTGTCAAGGAGGCAGTTACACAGCCAGCCAAGAGTGCCTCAGACCTCTCTTTCCTCTCTTTTTATTCCTGCCTCACTTTACTTTCTCTCCGAACTACAAGGAACGAGAAAGTGAAAAATTAAAATTCCTCCGCATCTGCATGTCAAGAGGCTTTAAGTCCAAGAATTCTCTCGTGTTGCCACCAACCCTCAGGGATATATGCAACTATTACACACTTTCACTCCTCTCTTAGATTTATCAAATTTAAGCCTTCTCCTTCCTTCCTTCTTCTCGTGCTACTGTTCGCCATCATATACCTCATTGAACTAATATTTTCCTTCCAGTCAAAACTTGTAATACTTTAAAGGTCTAGTCAACTGGCTCTAAGAAATCTAGAGAGAGTCTAGACTGTGCGGGTGTACGGCTAAACCCTGAAGGAACACACACACTCAACACACTACTCCATAAATGCAAACCACCCAAATGCTTTTTACATTTACGCGTAGCTCTCTGAGCTCTAGCGTAGCTTAGGAAGAAGTTCAACCAGCAGATGCCTTTTATTATACTTTTCCTAAAACTGTTCCACTGTGTGCAAAAAGCAAATGAGAAAGTAACTTTCTTTCCTCCGAATATTGTGTGACTGTATCTGTTGAAGAACTGAGAATAAGTCTAATAGTGAAATACTTCCTAACGAATCCTTCTTCTTAAATTCCTTCAAAGAACTCTCAATCTTCTTTTCCTCCTTAGTTGATTTAATTTCTGTCTTCTTAGCTGCTACGCACTTTTGAATACTATTGCCAAATAAGCTTAAGTTTCACTTTCTCACGTAAACTTAAATCCATATAACACACACACACACATAGAGAGAGAGACGAGGAAGATATAAATTAGATCTGATGTGTAAACACGGAAATATAGGTAGCTCTCATGAGCAGGAAGGAGAGAAAGAGAGATTCACGAAAAGCAATTATTTTAATTCATGACCGTAGTGTATGTAGGCATTCGAAGCATTTTCCCAGGCTCCCAAAATAGGCATAAAGTTCCGAAAACTTTTGTCTTGACAAAAGGGCACGCAACGGAGGAAATCTACCAAGGCACGCCACACACAATTTTCAAAAGACTCAAGAGCGGCGGCCTATGGCTGACATTAAGAAATATAAACTCTGACATCATATAAGAAAGAGTGCTCTCATCATTTGATATTTCTTCTTCACGTCAGCGTTCATCAAGCCAAAAGAATAGCGATATATACATATATATGAGTTATAAAGATAGAGAGATAGCGAAGGAAGTAGTAAGGAAGCAATTTCTCAGTTGTGATTATTTCAAATGAGCTTATCATACCTGGAGGTTCTGGACAAGTTGCTGACAAGTAATTGGCGGCACATCATTTCCAACTGACACGACCAAGTCTTCATAGCCTCCTCTGGAATTTATTCTGAGTCCATGAGACTCCCTCAGAAGGCTGGACAGTATGAGCAGAAGAAGTAGTGGGAGTATCGTCCTTCTACTGTTGTTTGTCATCTTACGACTACTGAGACAGTTCGAGATGTCTGATGTTCTCACAAGTTCATCGTCCTGTTTCAGGTCACTTGGACAATTAATCAAGACTCTACTGCCATCACTGTCTTTACTACGTCTACATTCCGTCTTGACTTTCATTGTAAAATCTTCGGGAATTCTCACACATACACACCAAATTCCTTCTCTCCGTCTTCCTACAAAACAATGTTCATGTATCTCCCACAAGAAACACCACCACCGCTACTCATTAGTTCTCCAAGAATAAAATCCTTCACGAGACAGAGAAAGGCTTTGAAAAGGATTAATTGGTTTGTCCTTTTGATACGAATGCTACTGACACTACTGATGCTGCTGAGGAATCAAGCTTCTCTCTCTCTCTACAGTTGTTCTTGTTGTTTTCATTCAACCTCTATCACTCCTTGTCTTCTTAGGCTCGCCGTTTCTGTAATGAGATGACGCTTAGAGCAAATGTCTACACTCTACGATGTGACTCTCTTTTAGGATTTCTAAGGAACACGCTAAACACAAGTAGTCGCCTGTAATTCCTTCCACTAGTCTTTCAATTGTTTCCGTAATTTGATGTTGTATAAATGTGTCTGTAAGTTCCTCCAAAGGATTATGTATTCACGTTTCCAGCTTTTGATCTTCTCCACTCAATAAATCCTTTCGGGCTTTAGATTCTTTCCACCTAATTGCCTCACAACCTCCTTTAACTTTACAACTTGCAGCTCAGCTTATTAATAATTACGATTATTGTTCTTCTTAATAACGGGGACGAGTAATAAAGCTCCTTCAACAGGACTCGTTATTCTTAGCACACGCAGCTTTGTCGGTTGCTTCTGCTTCTCTCTCCTCAGTGTGAATCCTCTCGTCCGTATCGGTTTTTGATCTCTGCAAAGAGAAAAGCACATTCAAATTAATTTTTCATCAACCACTTTAGCTTATGAGAACACATTGCACAACTCAACTCAGCTGGGAGTATGTGTGTGACGGTAATCATCGCGTTAACAACTGATTTTTTGCAATGAGTTATATCACAAATAATAGTGAATGTCTGAATGTCATTTACAACATAAATCCTCACACACACCATTCCAAGTAATTCACACATATTTCACGAGACCTTCTTATGCTATGCTATTGGTATGCACTGTATATGCATCAGGTGTGTATAAAGTATAAAAATATATTACAAACCACAAGGCAGAACTAAACCTTTATGGGGTTGTAAAGAGTATAGGCTTACTCACAAGATAGTGTTGCACTATATTTGTACATTCGCACTGGTGAATTACTGTGCCATTCAGTGTAACAGTACAACAATGTGCTCTGATTTTGTCAAAGTATCGGATACACACATAATTTAATGATAAAGCTCAACTTTAATCGTTCAGTTAAAGCAGAACTTAGTGGTCGTGGTTTTTCAAGTATTGAGATTGAGTGTGGTTGGATTGTTGGATGTTGGATTCTTGCAGGACTACTACTATGAGAATTTAATCGTGCAGGGTACACACACTACTACACACCTTGAAGATGAGATCTCCATTATCCAACACAATGCTAGGTTAGTATGATAATAGTGATGATAAACAACCGTTGGTAGGGAATGTGAGATAAATAACTCAAGTTTAAGTGCACCACTTGACATATTTTAGAGAGATATTAGATAGTGTATTTCTTTGCAGTCCCTATCCCGTGTGATATCGCACCACTGACATAACTTTCAGATAAGTGAGATAGAACGATGATAGAGTTAATAACAAAATGATTCTTTTCAGTCAGAAAGTCCTTGGCGAGAGAACTGAAGAGCAGTTTGGGTGATGCGCGATCTCCCATCGGCAGGCAGTTAATGTGAATGTCCATGCTGAAGTATATAATATCCAAGTTTCATGAAGTACGAGTCTCTCTCCGAAACTACTCTCGGCAGTTTATCTCAAATCTCCATTGTTTGATTTTATAATAACTCAGGTGGTACTAACCATTTTAGCAATAAATATAATATTAATCCATTCAATGAGGCACACATACATACAGTTGAGGTTGTGATGCTGTCATACGTACGATTATTACGGGATTTACCGTATGCAGTCTAGAATCTAGAATCTAGAATCCAGCGCAGAGTGCAGATGTAAGGACGCACGAAGGACAACCATCCTTTCTACAATTCGTTCTATTCGTGTCATATCCCCGTTTAGCTGGGATGAAAGAAGACAGCTAATCATTTCCATTTTTTCCGTTCTCCAGAGTCCTTTGACTGCAAAAGAGGAGCATTTGCAACACGAAATGAAAGGATGAAATTCATTAGATGAATATTACAGGATTTAGTACAACTGTACGTGCATCCTTTCGTGCTAAACTCTTATGATGTATTTTGTAATCAGATGATGAGCTGCTTCATCTTTTACTTTTGAAACGACAGAGAGTAGCGAATCAATAATGTTTTTTATTATTACCTCGACCTCCTATTTAATATGCTGTAATAATGAAATTCACCCCCACGTATGCATGAAAGTACTTTTACATTTTATACGTTGCGTTTGACTTATCAACTGCATTGCCTTCGAAATGGTTTAACGGAAGGACTGGACTTATCATGGGTGCCCATCCGCCTTAATCAACGTAATTAACGATGCATATCGAAGAGTGTATACCTATATACGTTACATATGTTTAGTGTTGGAAGAATGGTGATTATGTATTTATGTCCAACTGACTGTAACATACGAGAATAAGAATACGAATTGTAGCTTAGACTTAGACGCTGATGAAGAACCAACGTACCTATGTGTACTTAATTACACCCACACATCACACAAACTTAAGACTATTCTCTTAACCTTCGTTTCGTTGGTCATACCGGTTTTGATTTAGAACTTTTTCAACCAAAGAAGAGGAAACGGACAGAGTGAGCGAGTAATTTAATGAACTTATATGGGAATAATTGCGTTGCTCGGTCAGTTTTTTAAAAGATTTTTCCACGATAGAGACTTTACTGCAGTCGTACAACGCGAGTAGAAGTGATTCTAATGAAATCAAGCCAACCTACGAGGTTACAGTTTTTGTACCAACTTTTAAACGTGAAGAAGCTCCAAATGTGAATGCATGTATGTATGCTATGTACGCTGTATATGTGCTTGAGTCTTGAGAGGAAAGTGATTCTAAGCTTCAAAGTGAATATCATCATCGTTGGATGTAATTTACACATTTAAAATTTGTTTTGTTCACTGCCCCTCACATTTCTCATATCCCATCGCATCAATTCGCGCTACAGCTTAGCATCCTGATGAGCCTCGTGATGAATCTTTTGGCCATTTTAATTCCGAACCAGTGATGCGATCATCCTGAGGATGGTGAACTGAACACAGACTCAGCGAAAGAACCGACGAACATACGAAATGGATGGATTTCCGCCAGAAGGGAATTTCGCAAAAACTACGCTCAGATTCATTCCGTATCATACAAAGTGATATCTCAAGTCATGGATCTCTGATTCCATGAGTAATCGGAACAAAAGCAAACTTCGAAAAAGCCGTTTGTTGTTTTTTAATTCTAGAAAATTGAGTTAGAGACTTGAAAGCCAACAAGTTCGCCAGGTGAAATTAAACATCGACGTGAGTTGTGAGTCGTCGTATCTGTTGTCTGTGCCAAACTTGTTACTTAAAAATAGTTCCAGGCGAAATGGTATTCATGCGATGATTTTAGTTTTCTCCATTTGATGACAATAATCATGACCTCCCTTCTGTTTGATCACTGAATTGTGTAAGGTTGAGATAAATGGATTTAATTGGTGCTTTGAGAGAGCGATCCTTCCGACTGGATTTAACCACGTACACTTCTGTGTGATGCCATCAAGTGCAAATGTAACAGTCTACTAGTCTACTAGTCTCTGAACCGTTTGGTAATGTGCACACATTCTTAGCGTTGAAAGTCAACACACCACACCCAGTCCAGTGGATCGTGAAAGTTGGCGAGTGGGACTAATCATCCCTTGAATAAAATATTTGACTGCCACTCCGAAGGCGACCGTTCTATTAAAGCTTCGCTTCAAATGACAGTCTCAGGATAGAAAGAACCAAGAACAGTTGTTATCGCATAGCCACGACACAAAGGTTTGCATAAGTTATGGAGAAAATAATCTCCCTGACGCATTTGGAAAATCAGATTTAAGCCAATATTATTCACACCAGAGCCAGACTTTGTCTCACAACAAACCTCAAAGGTTTGTTATATCAAAAAGGATCCGAAAAGTATATTACAGTTTGTTTCCGTAATCCTGTGCAAAATAATAACACGGAAGCCTAATAAGCAAAGTAATCAACATGTTTCCCAGCATGCAGAAGAAGCCGAAAGCATTTGATTAATTGCCAAAATCATTGCAAAGTAATTCCAAGTAAAACTTTGAACAAAAAGTGACAAAAACATGAAAAGTAAAACTCAGCATGGGGATTCCATTGTAAACTAAAACTGAAGCTTACTGAGCACATCACTCCTTGTAAATGATTTTTCCAAAAGCCTGCTCATTAAATGTTACTTTCCCTATCGCTTTTTCTCATCAGGCCTTTAAAAAATGCTGACATTCAGCAAAAAAAAGAATTGAAGAAGGACTTTCAAAGGACAAAAACGAAAAAAATCAAACTGTCTACTAAACTCAGGTAAATGTAAAGTACACAACCTTCATAAGAACAAAACAAAAAAGTTTGTTTTGTCTGCGTTACATGTTCATTTGCTAATTATTCGACATGAACAGTACAGCAGATCGATAAGTTTCGAGAAAGGAGGAAGTACGAGAGAAATAATTATAACGAAATAAGGAATCCGTGCATGAGATGTGTGAATAGCTCCGAATGAGGAAGTAAAGGCTTTCGAGTTTTGTGTGCTTCATCAAGTGACATGAATGAAAGCAGGCCTACTGTTCCACAATCTCTAATCGATTCCTTACAATCTCAAGGTGCATTTTCACAGGAAACGAACCACTTTCAACAGTCCAATGAATCTCTCCTGCCTTTCTACTGGCACAATTAACGCTTACCTCACTGCACTTACTACTTGCGTTTTAATTACTCCTCCAACATACATTTAATATTACTTAAAGTAATTACTTTCTCCTACGTAAACTGAGAGATGTATCGTCAAACTTCACTTTGCATTTATTTTGATTGCATAAACTTACATAAACCTTGCCTCCGGTTCAAACGTTGATAAAAACAAAGCTGGATTTCCTAATAAGATGAAAAGCGTATTACTCGTAACATTGAAACAAAGCTTATTGCAGCCTT
>JAQGBV010000474.1:0-27061 GCA_034698685.1 Isotomurus pseudopalustris
TAGAGAATTAACACGAGGAGCAGAAGCAGCAAAATTCCACACAGGACAGCGACGAGGTAAACCCAAATCTCAACTTCGCCGAAAACTTTCTCTAACTTTGTTTGAGCTATATCTTTATGAGCAAACTGAGGAGAATTGTGACTCTCAGAAAATTCGATTTCGGCATAACCGCTTGACTCCACGAGAACTTGTGTTTTGCCGAGCTGTTCCATAAGCTGATCTGTGGAGTGCCATAGTCGACAAAAAATCAGTAACTCAAGCAAAAATCAACAGTACTAATACATAATATTCATTCAAGCTACGGATACAGAACTACTCAGGGCTGGGCAATTACTTCGATGAGTTCAATTGTGAACAAATAAGTAATTAATAATTTTTTGTGGTCCAAACATTTTCATTTTTCAATTGCTTGTGAACAACAAACAAGTGCAACTGAGTTGCGTAATAAAATAACTTATTTTTACATGTAATTGCCAAGCTATGGTACTTCCATTCATTACCAATGGACTCCTGGACGAAGAACATATCGAAATGAATTTCTTCGTAAGAAGAAACGCCATGAACGGTGCATGTAAGTTCGAAACATTTCCATTTCCATCCAGTGGGTGAACTGTCATTGCAATGGATGTACAATGTCGATTCTTGAACTTCTTGGTCATCCTGCTTTACTCTAAAACCCGATGTAGCATCCATTTTGTCTGTATTATCAGAAATTTTGTCACCATCTTGAGAAATTGAAGAGTCGTGTCCACTGGAACTCTCGCCCCCGACTTGACGTTTACGCCTGTTCGCCACGGTAGAAAATATGTTGGATTCCTGTTCCTCAGAATTGTCTCGCGATGCCTCTCCAGGCGAACGGATGTTGTAGAAGTAACTGTGGTCGATGACATCACACACGACATTGGACTGGAAAAACATTTACGTTAATTGGATCTTGTGATTATGATATAAAGTCAGTTCAATTCTGCTAAATAACCTTGCCCACAGGCTGTTCGATTAACAAAAGACTCTTGTCTTCCTCCGACTTACTGTAACCCCATGGAAGCTTCACCTTAATCTTCACCTTTTCAACTCGAGTTCCACTTAGAGTAATCTGCCCACAGAAAATATATTAGACCAAGTTAAGATTGTCAGTGTCAAAAATGACCACATACTCTGTAAGTCTGGCGAAATTTAGAATAAAGCTTGATTTCTTCGGCATTCTTGTCGCGAGCAGAACTATCGGAATCCCTTGGAAAGTGCAGTTTCTGTAATTGAAATCATCGGCTAACTTTACTGCGCCTTACCCCGTTCATTACTTAATATAGTTTGTTTTACTTATTTACAGTGCAATTGTAGATGAAAGCATTTTTAAGAGTGTCTGACATCCTTGAACCAATGATTCGAACAGAAGTTTCGTCCACTATTTTAAGTGGTAAAGTAGCATCTTTGTATACAACTTTTCCATTGTTGTCGATAAACTTGAAGTATACTGTAAAACTATCCGGAATTTTTCGGGCGTACAGTTTGCTCATGTCGAATTTTAATTTTCTTGCAACCTGAAGTTTGAGGCAGGAGTGTAATTGAAAAAACTTAATTTTAAGTAGCGTCTACTTCTCTCACCGTAAAATTTTTCATGACATTCCTTAGCAGCGTACAGTTAAATTTGATTCCGTTTGTCTCCCTTTGGCACTCATCAATCCAATCATTGTTAATTTTGTCTTCAGCTAGAACAATAGTCTCTCTGTCCCACCGAAACTCATAGCGGGGTTTGTGTGCCGTTTCTCCTTCACGATTGTTAGAAATATTCAGTAGCAGAACAACGTCAAACGTGCCAATAGTGTAGGACTTCAAAGGATTGGTTAAGTCCGTGTCGTTTGCGTCATACCACTTATAGTCAAGATCCAATTCGGGTTCGCATTTTAAAGGATTATTACAGGCACTTGGTGTCACTTCAAAGGGATGATAAAACACTGTTGGTGGAACTGGAAACGGTTTGTTATCTTCAAAAGATGTAAAATCTATAAAAATGCACAGTATTTTTACAGTTTGCATCTCGATATGGCTGTAAAGCAACAATCAAAATGTTCAAACTAACTGAAGGAAGATGATTTTCTCACAGGATGTAGCTGTTCACTGGAGATTTCATAAGTTACGGGTTTCACTGTTGAATCCTCCATTTGGTTGAACCACAAAGTTTGAGAGATTGTGATCGGTAAAGGTAATACACCGTTTTCTGTGACCATCACAGTCTGGCCGACATTTTATAAATAATCACAATATTTCACCTCTGCTAATTTTAATTTCGAAGCAATCACGGATTTTTTTATAGAATCCCCTAACCTTACCGAATTCAAGAAGGTGGATATTCGTTGACATACACCATCACTCTTGCTTTTGTATACCAGACGTCGTTTATCCTTTGATAGTTTCTCAGATCCGGATATAATGTCTCTATTAAAAAGTTTGCCCCTTATCTCTTCAATGGACAAGGGAATGTCAACTTCAATTTCTGTCCAGATCTCTACAAAATTAATAGTCAGTAAAAGTCCATTCAGCTATCAGATGCTTGTGATTATGATAGGTCACTGGTCACAAGTACCGAGAGTTGGGCTGAAAATACCCGTATCCCTTGTATAATTAGTACAAATAACAAACGAGTACACCTGCCCTTCATGGGTGACGTCTCTGCTCACACTTCCCTTTAGCGTTCCAAGTAATTTTATTCTCGGGCGAGAACGCAGTACAATTACACTATTGCTCTTAAAAGCCCCTATCGCCAAGTCTGAAAGACACGTTAGATTATTGACAATTTAAGATTTTCAGACAAAAACACTGCCAGACCTGGAGTATCGTTTCCATCAATATCTACAGATAATGAAAGAGAATTTCCAAATCCGTAAATTACGGCTCCCCCAGATGCTTCCTCAGATGTAATTTTGTGAGAAAATTTTAGCTCATTTGCAGTTCTGTCCATCTTAAACAAATAAATAGCTCCACGGTTGTCTCTTTCGTAAGGAGCTCCAACGACAATAACTGAAATGAAAAAGGAATGAACATTCAGTAACAAAACTGGAAACAGAAATGAAACTGACATGCTTAACACTAAAATGGTCACAAAACGCCAAACCTACACAATTCAGGGCTTGAATCCTGTCTTCTAAAGTTTAGGAACGAAATGGCCGAACCAAATCTTCCTCCAGGAATCGGTGAATCTCCTCCAGTCAGATTTTGCTGTACATTACACACAATATATATTTAGAAATAGAACTTTGCTAATTAAGTCTAATGTATGTTTAAAATTACTTGTTTAGCAACAGAGGAGTTCTCGTGGAACCAGTAGACAAACACACATCCATGATCTCCCATCCACTCAGGCTCATTTGATTTATCATCCACTGCTGAAAAATTAATTTCATTTGGGTCTTTCATAAAGATATCTGCACTTCGTTTGACGGGCTTTCTTTTTGTTGCGGTGAACATCGGAGCTCCAACGAGAAGCTCGTCCCGTCCATCTCCATCCAAGTCCACAGATAACAAAACAGATCCAAAATAGGAGCCAAATGCTTGCGGTGTTGGGCGTATCTCAGCTTTCACTTCGATGTCACGTTTGACTAAGTCCATGGGTGGGAGCTTGGCGTTTGGGATTGAGAAGATGACAACTTCTCCGGTTAAATCTGCTGCTCTTGGAGCTCCAGCGGAGTAGAGAACCTCACTCTTATTGAAGTACCTTCCAGACGACACCTCATATCCGAAATAGTCGTGCCAGTGATTGTTCTGCCTGAAATCCAGTGATCCTCGGTACGCAACCACCATCTCGACAAAAGAGGGGTCGTCCTTAAACTTATTGAGTCTTAAGTTTTGTGCAAAAGACTTTGTGGGGTTGTCTGAGTATCGCACCACAGCACCTGTGCAAATAGTGCTTGGCTAATGACTTGTTTTATCTTTTAATCGTATAATATACATGATGGGAGAATGAATTAGGTTGTAGTTGTAAGCCTACCTGACCACATTCTTACGCCAGGAGCTCCTAAAAGTAATTCCTGTCCATTTGAAGAGTTTTTCAGCAGTTCTATTGAAATTCCTACTTGGCCTAGCCCCCATTCATTTCCGACATCCGAGTTCCCATTGTGCGTAAAATTAAAGGTGTTTTCTGCCACTGACACATCATTATAAAAAAAAACAAAGATGAAACTCACGTATAAAATCATATAGTTTGTATGTGGATTGTCAACCGAATCAAGTAATAATAATATTTACATGGTTGAAGGCCTTTTCCATTGTTACTCAGAGCCATCAAGGGCAATAGTCTGTGAGAATAGTTCCCACTGAATAATGTTGGGATTATCGGGACTTTATGATGCGAACGCTCTGCTTGAGGACCTGCGAGGCTGTCCGGCAAGAAGTAACAAATTCCATTCATGTAACTCTTTCCTCCTCTTGTGTATCGGTGACCACAGGTGACCAGTCGGCCGTTCTTTACTTGGATATCTCCACCTACAAACGTTCCTCCTTCATCTTCTAAGGAAGGGCTAGCCTGGTCTCTTTTATTATTTGTTGCAACATGTTTTGGATCAATGTCAACTTTTTGGCAGAAATCTGAACGCTTTCCCAAACTGCATCTCCACATAGCTCCAGTTTCGTTAACGTCATGTGCGATGGGATCATCCAGTGGATCTCCAATGAAGATCCTATTACGAAACGTGGCTGCTTATTAACCATCACCCATATATTCTGAGCAAACTCCAATCATACCATCCAGTTTTGAATGATCCTTCAGTGGACTGTGCAGGTCCAGCAGAAAGTGCCACACTGAACCCGAAAGCCCTTCTAGAATGGGAGGACGCACCATTTCCGTCAATAATTAAAGGATATCGGAGATCAAAGACGTCAGCAGCAGGCAAATTAAGTTTCGGTGCCTGTGCGTCTAGCTTTCCCCAAGTAAACGCTAAAATAAGTAGTTTTAGTAATACTGAGGACGAGAACATTTTACAACCACTTTGGAAACAGTCTTTCGAATTACAGCAAAATATTGATGTGCAAAACCAATTCACAGTTTTGCTTTCTGTATTGCAAAAGCAATGTCACTTAAAATTTGTCGTTCTTTTAACCTGCTAAACCGCTGTAGGTAGCATTAAGTGAATTTATTCCACAAGCTAAAACCTCAATTTTCTTTTAATTGAGGTTACTTGCTGTACCAATCTCAAACGAATTCGAGGAAACATGTAGTCATCATGAAGTTAACTCTGCTTTATCTCTTCTTTCCCACATCCCGTTATTTTGGACAACAACCTCCATAAGTTGAACATTAATGTAGTTTTACATACTGTGTCTTCTGTTACATGTTGGTTAAATTAAAATTTATGTCATCTTTTATCTCCTTCTTCAGGTCGAGTTAGTCAACGCACAATATTACACAATATGCAGTCATGAAACTAACTTCTAAGCTTTGCATACCATTATCATCGCACTTTTATAATTGGAACAAAGAAACACATCATATGCAATTAAGTTCAAGAACAACAGGACGAATTTGTTGATTACGAAGGAGCTAGTCATACTTTTACAGCGTGACTCATCCCTCATTGCTTTTTTCGGATATTTCGGCGTGTCACTTCTCCCCGGGACGCTCTTTACTTCGACGTGATCACCCGCAACTTTTTATAGTTTGGAGCTTCGGAGGTCCTCATTCTCTTTCACGCTTAATAAACTTCGACTCTCCATCCACGTCAGCGTCACATTATCAGTGGTCACATCTTTCTCGTGTGATTAAAATCGCCGTACAGTCGTTATTATCGGAAGGAGCTTGGTACTGAATTTAGGTTTTTCCGCTGCCACTAAACTGTTTATGTGTAATCTTGGGTGACGTAAGGTTAAGGTTCTTTGTTAATTATTACAGGCAGACGAAGCTGTTGATTAAGAGAAGTTTGATTTCGAAGTTGCGAAGTGCAGTGAGTTGTTTCTGCGGAGAAGATGGATTCGGGGTGTTCGAACCCTTTGACGAAGGACGTGGGGAAGAGTCCCAAGTTTTATGTGCCCGTCGACTCGAATTTCGTGTTCTGCTTGAACTCAATTGTCACACAGCGCATTATGTATGTTTTTTGCGTGATTATGGTTGTCTTCTTGTTCGGTGACATCGATGGAATGTCGTGCATGGCGGATAACAAGGAAATCGATGGAGACACGTTTGGTTCTTTCTGCTGGACACACGGAACATACGTCATTGAAGAATTGTTGAATACGACAAGTAAGCTAGATTTAACTGACTTGTAAGTTGAGTGTATATTTTGTATGAATTTTTTTGCTTGGCTTTCAGATTTAATAAAAGAAGTTACGTATCCTGGAGTTGGTACTTTGCAGAAGTGGCATACTCCGCTTTACTTCCGCGCTTATCCGTGGCTGATTCTGTACTTCTGGTTTTTGTCAGCGTCTTTCGAATTCATGTGGTGGTTGTGGACATATCATTTCGGAGGTTCCCATCTGTGCAGTTTTTACAAGGAAGCAAATAATGTTGTGATGTCGCAAGAGGAGATGATTAAGTTGAAAAACGCATTTGTGGGCTATCTTATCGTTACTCGTCATGGCCATAAAGCGTATGCCTTCAAGTACTCCCTTTGTGAAGTTTTCAATATGGTCCATCTTTGCTTGCAAGTATGGTTTGCCGATTGGGTAATGAGTGGAGGATTCAGCTTGTATGGATACGAGGTAATTTCTTACTACATCTCGGACCTGGGAGAGGAATTTCATCCAAGGACTAAATACTTTCCGCGTGTCACTAAATGCGACATTCCAACTGTTGGACCTACAGGAAACCCTATGAACTATAGTGGAATTTGCGTGATGGCCCTACACGCACTTGTTGAGAAAATGTTCGCGTTTCTGTGGTACGTAAAGACTATTAAACTAATACTAAATAAAGTAGAAATCCCGTGAGATAATAGATGCGATTTAATATTTTATGTTTTAATGAATAATTTATTCCAGGTTTTGGTATGCACTCCTGTTCATCGTCAACACAATTGGACTTCTGTACAGATTAGCTGTTCTGTACATTCCTGCTCTACGGCTATTTCTTTTGCGTGTTAAGTCTCGACGCGTCAATCCTAACCTTATTCAAACCATTTGTAAATTCTCAGATTATGGAGATTGGTATTATATTTTTTCCATCCGAAATAGTGTTAAGTGTTGGGTATTTGATGAAATATTAACTGAATACGGAGAGCGTTTAGGAATTCTAGAAGAATGAGCTAGTCATTACTAAAAGTATTGTGTTTTTATTTCATAGTTAAAATAGCCAAAATAATAACCAACATTATTATTACACTTAAAAGTCAGCTATATTTAATTCAATATTTAAAAAATTAGTTAATAAAACCAGAGTTAATCCTGAAGATCCTGAAGTCGAGAATAAATGAAAAAAAATTATATCACAAAATATTAAATGCACAACAACAAAATTAACATAGACCCACGACTCCGATAGGTAAAAGCATTAAAAGTTGCATTTTAGAGAATGCTGCTATCCTAAGTTGTTTATGAAAGATATAATATTGTCATATTGCATAGGATCTGCAGAGTTTGCTACGTTTGAAATGTTGATGGTCGGGTTTCCTGCGGCATCCCGCATTGTATAAATAGTATTATTGCTAAACTGAATGTGGGGGTGTGAGGTTGAAGACACCGGTTGGATTTGTATGCCTTGCATGAGACTTGCAGCTTGGTGAAGCGTCTGTCTCCCATCTCTTTGGTTCATAATTGTGTACGCTGTCGTCCCAGAGGATTGAATTTCGTGGGCATATCGGGGCTGTTGTTGATGTGAAATATGTAGCGAAGCATTCGAAATATTAGTCGCTCCAGCTGCCATCATGGTTTCAGTTCTTATTGGTCCAGGAGATCCTTGCACCACAGTTGACTGATCCAGTTGTAGTTGAACCATGGCTGGATTGTGATAGATAACGGTGGCATGCGGATGCATCACTGTCATATCTCTATCTCGACCTGCACCAGATGACGAAGTTGATGTTTGATTCTTACTAGAGAATGGTCCGCGCTTTTGAGGGTTGGCTGGATTCTTTCTGTTAGGCAAGGCCATTCTTGTTTTCTTGGGACGTGATATTACAGTAATATGTTGACTGCCATTTGTTTCACTGTCTGTTTCATTCTCATCCTCGTCATCGTCTTCTATCACAGCAAGATTGCTTCCTTTAGAACCAAAGTCGTGATGGTCTTTTGACCCACTAGTAGTCACTTGAGACAACGATTTAGTTACAGTGGGGCCAATCGTTTCAGCAGAGAAGTGTTGTTCATTGGACTGATGGACACGCAGTAAATCTATTCTATAAAATCTTCTAGGACAATCCCCACATCCAAACCTGTACGTACTTTCATCTTGATGTACGACTTCATGAAGTTTCAGGTCTCTAATATGTTTGTAAGCTCGACCGCACACAGGACAGAGACAGGATGGCACTTCTTGATGACTCTTTTCATGAAGTCTTAATCGGGCAGAAGTTTGGAATCCTATAACAAATATTATGCAACTTATTTACGAAATTCTATTGTTTTTTTTTTAATTGCATGCATTGTTAAATGTTTTACCTTTGCTGCACACACTGCAGATATATGGCTTATCTTGTTCGTGAACCACCAGATGTTTCTCTAATGCTTCACGATCAGCGAATTTTCTTTTGCATTGACTACAACCTATGGAATTGTCTCCTCCCTGAATGTGCTGCGACACATCGTGAATCTTCAAATGATACTTTGTTCTGAATGATTTTTCACATTTTGGACAAGGAAATGGTTTTCTCTTCTCGTGTATCACCATAATATGTAATTTGAGCTTATCCTTCAGTCTAAAGCATTTATCACATTGTGGACACGCATGTGGCTTGAAACCTCCGTGGTCAGTTTTTTCGTGCAACTCAAGAGCTTCCATTTTACGAAACCTCTTTCCACAGTCTTTGCAAGCATATTTGCTGTCGTCCCGCTTATGGGCTGCGTAGTGAATTCTAAGACCTCCCTGAGTTTTAAACTTCTTTCCACAGCGATCACACTGGCCCCCACCTTCTTCAAAACTAGTACAGCTTTTCATATGACGGTTCAGTTGTCGATTGGTTGGAAAGCGTTTCCCACACTTGCACACTTTCACAGCAGCGGCTACAAGTAATAATTGTTATGGTTAGTTTATTAAATTATTACAAGAATATTTCGTGATCTTGTGCAAACAATATACGTACCTTTTCCAACAACTGCACCTTTCCGATATCGTTTTTTGTTGTTTTTAGCCTTTTCCTTGTGAGACTGGGAGTTCAAATGTATCCTAAGTTGAATTGGGAAAAGAAAAACTTTGTCGCAATCTTTACATTCTAAAGCTTGACCTTCTAAGACTCCCGGCAAGGAAAAACCTGATATCCGTTGCATAACATTTTGAAGAGGCTCGTTTTCGTCGTATTCAGCATCTGTATGACTATGATCTGCTTTGCTTGAAAAGTTAGAACCATCTTCCAAATCTCCTTTACTTAATGCACCGGAGTACTCAAAACTGGAATCATTGTCATCGGAAACTACGTTTTCTCGCTTGATAATCTGTTCATTCATTTGTGAACGCTTTTTAGGAGGCACAATATTCCCAGAGATGACACAGTTACCATCAGCACTGTCACTCAGGGTTCGCTTATGGCTGGATTGATGATACACTTTCTTGTCTTCCCCAGCTGGGCCCAACTCTACGTCAGCTTCGGCATCGAAATCGCTTTGCTTGTCTTGCCCATACCGCTCTATCTTTTTTACTTGTCTTTTTCGTCTCAATTTTGTTTTCCTAGACAAAATTTCATCGTCATCATCACTTGAATCGCTACTACTTCCTAAACTGGCACCATTTCCATCGTAGAAAACTCCTATTGGTGAATTACTGAGTCCATTTTTGTACTCGTTTTCTTCGGACAGATCCTTCTGAAAGTTGATGAATTTTGTGAGGAACGCGTTGGATTTGATTGTCAAAGAACTGAACTCATTGTATAACTTGTAAAGCTGAGTTAGAATCGAGGCACATTCGAGACACAGAGCTAGATCATCACGCTTGTAAACTTCCGCGTAATTTTGACAAGTCCACTGAATTTTGAAAATTTCTGAAAGTGCATCAACAATCTGAACGTCGGTATGCCCTCCCGTGACAGCATTGTAATATTGATGAGGTAACAACTCATGGAAATTCTTAGATTCTCGTCCATTTTCTCGATCCAACATTGCTTTGCAGTTGCTGCAGCAATTTGAAAGGTTCGTATCGTCTAACACAAACTCACTACAATTCTGAGATTTAATCGCCTGAGAATTCGACGAATTTTCTGTGGACACCTCTACAGTTGGATCTTGAGGTTCCTCCGTTACGTTAGAATCAGACAGATTCACAAACCCTACAGTCTCTAGATCTTCATTGCCTGGAATTAGAAATAGAAAAATACATGTGAAAATTGTTAATTTAATACTTTAATTAATTACTCACTGTAAACATGCTCTACAGACTGTCCTTCTCGAGCACTTGGCTCTTCCACAGTATGAAAACTCAATCGACTATCGGAGTCCTTGCTTGAAAGCTGCAGATGTGGAATTTGAATCGACGCTACATGTATTTGCGATGTTCCACGAATCGACGCTTGTTGTTCAACATCTCCTTCAGCTACAGAATTTTCTGCAGGGGATTCATATTGTGACTTCCTGTGATCTCCAACCGAAGGCTCCTCCAGGAGTCCCTTTTCCAAAACGTGATCAATAGAATCCATCACCCACTACCATTTTCCACAAAAACCTGTGTGTGTACAATACAAACACTATTCAGAATTTAAAATATCATACACCCATAAATCATTTCGGACAAATTGAAAAGAAAACTCACCCAATAATTTCAAAATAAAATGTACAGTCGTACAGTTTTTTCCCATGCACCGCAAACCTTCTCACTCACTTCATACTCGAACGATACACAAATTCTATTCAAATTCACCTGGAACTTGGAATGCAGGTTTTGTGGGGAAAATGTAAAATTTTCGAAAATCGTTGTGCATTCCAAAATTCCCAATGGGAAAGAAGCAGGTAGGAGCCGAGTGCAGAATAAAGAAGTGTGTTTATTTACCAACACACACGAGTGAGTGAGTGAGGTTGAGAGGAGTACACAGGGTGAGCAAAAATGGAGTCCAATCTCCCTTCGCTTTTGCGTCCTTTCTCGCCTTCCCTCACACCTCCTCCTCATCGCCAGCCACATCAACTTCCACCAACTTCCTCCCACTCACCTCACTCCACGTTGGGAACCTGGGAAAGGAGGACCTTCGATAAGCATTTATTCTTTCTTTGCCTGTCTACTGAAAATTCCCGAAATGCATCTTGTTCGAAAAGCTGCAGGGAACACTTTTCATGAAAACATTCTCACTTTTCTCATTGTTTCTGTGATTTCATAAGAGCTAAAGTACGCGTAGGATGCAGCTGACTTGATTTGAAAAGAGGGAAGACAGAAGTTCAAGGTTTGTTGGAAAACAACATTTTTTAAATTAATTAACTCGTTCACTGTCACGTTATTTTGGTTTCACTCGTGTGTTTTTGTTTATTAATTAAAGGGCGATCAAAACAGGGTATATTTTTAGTAATTACTCACTTTTTATCATTAGGAGACGCAGGATGCATCCGTGTGTTGTAGTGACGAATTCCTTCGCCGGAATAGCTCCTGAGCGAATTATCAAAGGTGAGATCATTTTAACTATTCTAGATTATTAGATTGAAGGGGTTGACAATAAATAATCAAAACAATAAACCTTAACGTGTACTATACCCCTTAGACCTCCTCATAAGATCTCAAATGTCAAATTAGTAATAACCTCCCCTCCCGTCTTCAGGATATGCTCCTTTTAATTTTTAAGTTCTTTTCTTTTTTTCGTAGAAGTACTCGATGTGACTGATCTCCCGGAAGCAGAATGCGTGCTTCCTGACCTTGTTCGGGGCTACCCGTGGCATGTGACAACAAAGTACTACGAAGCAGACATCCGCCTGTGTGTATTAGATAAGAAGTCTCTGGGAAATGAGGAGTTTGCTGAGTCTGTTAATGCGTTAATCATTCCTTTCGACAGTACAGATGTAAGTATTACCAGTCACATATAGACGTAGATTGAGTTTCACCCACATAATGCAAGGCATCAAATTAGTGGATTTGGTGTTAGTATAACTAGTTTTAACTGTATGCTGCCTTTTGTTACAGAAACAGGGATTGAAAATTGTGGAACAATGGTATGTGTTTGCTAAGGAGTTTGATGCAGAAGTGAAAATCTTGGTTTGCGAGACGTGCCGCTTTCATCCGGAGGAAGGGTCTCAAATTGGAGTTACCAGGTTGGATGGTCAGTAGTGCTTAAATATGTTCTTGTATCATATTCATTCACCGACAAGCAATGGAGCTTTTATTGATAAGACGTTGATTGAATGTCATTACTTAATATTTTTATTGTACAATAGCTGAGACCTGGTGCATTGAAAATGGATTCGAACTTGTTGAATTGAACCCCCAAGAAGACGAGCCGGACCCTGACGTGGATGACATGTTCATTGAGAGCACGGGAATAAAACGAATCATACAAGCATTACATGCTCACACTTGGCCAAACTTGGTGATGCTAGGTACACTGCATTCACATAAAGCGCAACAAGTTGATGCGATGTACAGTAATTAACAGTTCCGTTCAATTTTCAATTTAGATTCTGAAAACAATAACGGCAGTAACAATGACGGAATGTTTTCTTGGGTGGACATGGCTCAGCTGTTGGACCAAGCTGTGAGAAATCCTTTGGAAGTCGAAGACCACTTAGTTGAGAATGGATCTCCCAAATTGATTAGCACTTCAAGAGAGAGGCTTGTAGCTGCTGTTAAGCCGATTCCGAAAGAGACATCGAACAAACCTGCTTCAAATGTAGCAATAGTAAATCCCATTGTTATCTCGCCCACAACATCCGCACCTTCCACAAATGTGACCTCTAGTATGACTGGCACAGAACCTAGCACTATCAACAGTAGCAACCCTGTGTCTGCAGCTGAGACATCCGTGGCCTCACAACCATCTCCGGCTCGCGATGAACGAATCAGTAAGAAACCTAATCAGCTTAAAGGTAGATTGTCAATCTGTGGTATTTACTAATTTTGTTTGACACTTGAACAGATGTGATGTTAGAGGCTATGGATTCCTTAGCAGAAGATTCGTTTGACGAACTGTTTCAAAATCTGAGTGAAATGAAGTCCAAAGCCGAAAGTCTTTCTCCTAGTCAAAGGAAGGCGTACGCGGAAAAAATGACAATTGCCTTTTGTAAAGCTATGGGAGGCATGGACTCTGAAATAGAGGGCTTGTCGTCGGGTGAAGAAGATTGATATATAAATTGTTTTCTTAATCGTTAAAGAGAACTTGTCACACATTATATTTGTTATGTGAAATACACGTTATGGCTAAATAGTAATAATAAGGACATCATTTAAATGATCGCACAAACAAATTATTTGCAACACAGTTGCTTACTTTTTTAAAGTATCGGATTCGATTCGATTATGACAATTCCTGTTAGGGTTTTCTTGCAATCACATTCCCGTCTTTTATAATTACGTAAGACCTACTTCTATTCACATCTATTCTGTATTTATTATAAAAACAACGAGCCAGTATTCGACAGTCTTTACGATGATCTGTAAAAATCTCTAAACTGAACGAGTACAATTACGTAGGTTAAAATTGTCCCCAAGGTCTGAAATAAAGTAGATAATAATAATATGTAGTAGATACGCAGCTCCTCCTAAGATTCATTTTTTATGCTATAATAATTTATAGATTTTCTAACCTGCAATAGTAATTTGTTGTTTGCGTCAATGTATCCAGACAAAGACACTGAGCAAGGACGACTTTGCAAACACTCGATTAAAAACCGTACCTAAAAGCATTATAGATCAATGTGATACCTGTTTTACGACACGACAGATAATTGATTGCATAGAACCTCTTGCTTAGCGTGCACATCAAGATGAGAATCCTTAATTGACTCAACGATACGAAGAATTTTGCATTCCTGTGTCAGGCCAGAATTTAAAATAAAATAGAGATGTAGAATTTTCATGCGGACCATGTTACCTGATTAATAATCATTTGCGAGTAGTAGCATCGCTGAAATGTTCTCCACAGGTAAAAGCATGTAACTGCTAGGCCGTAGTAAAGAAAAATGTACCTAAACCCCTGCAAAATTACCTCTCCCAACAGAATAATCGTCGAATACGCAGTCAGAGTAATTATAAAGAGCTCATGAAGAATACTCAATATTTGCGAAAGTCCCATCACCATCCCAGTAGACGAAGTTATCGTGTGGATAGCTGCGATTAATGCGTGCCAGTTCTGCACTTTTCGGTGACTTATCAGAAGGGTGTCTGAATTCCGTTGCTCATTGTCCGTTGGTGACGACTTCAAAATAGAAACCTCGGCAGCTTGTTGAATTTCTTTTTGAATGTCATTTCTTATCTCCTGAATATACAGCTGTATAAAATAGCAGTGAATGAAATATCTACAATATTAAATTCACGGGTATCAGTCAAAGAGCATTAATGATAATGATTAATTATTTCGAATTATTCAGGTAGGGTCTACTGACCTGATGTCTTCCAGCTGGGGAAACAAAATGGTAAAAAATGTACGACACAAAATGTACGCGATTGATGCAATAAAATAAATTTGAGTTTCATTTTCTTTAATTGCTCTGCTGCTTCCATTTCCTATCATTAGAATGAGAACAGGGAGACATGTTACGGTTAACTGAACTAGGACAAAGATTCGGGCCTTCTTCAGTTGAAATGTCCGAACCGTTCCTATTGAGTTCCCAAAAAGAATATGAAACTCTTCCCACTGCTTTGAAAGCTGCAGTTCCAAAAGAATGTGTAGCACAGGTACCAGAGATTGATACATCGCATGAATGCAGATTGAGTTTAATAACGTAACTGTAACTAAGCCTTCGTAAGTATTGTTCAACCGAGAAGAGAGTTCTCCGTAAGATTCTGAGTCGCCAAGAATTTGAGCATTTGCAACTGAAATTGATTTATCGTTTAAAAACTTTTCGTGTTATCCGGGATGCATTTTTTATAAACTTTCCGACCTAAGGCATCATATCCAAAGTATATCCTAGCAGTGATTATAAGCAGCGTCCATCCACTGACCCAGGAGAAAGGTCTGAACTGAATTCCTTCTGCCTCGGTCGTTTCTCCATGGCCTATTTCCTTAAATGAATATGGAAATGTTCCTCCTATGCGTAATGTAATGAATATTGCTTTCGCAGTTTTAAAAAGAGACATAACTGAGGAAAAAGTTGTTCAACTGCTCAACTAAATCGGCTATATCTGGGTAATAACTTGGATCAGAAAACGAATGAAGGTTTTTCTCCTCTTCTGTGAAACAGTTTAATTAGTTAATTTCTGTCTTCAGTAGGCTATGCAATTATAAGATCGAGCAGGTTCACTCCTTTGGCAAATAAGTTCACGCAACCTGAACAGCCTGAACTCTCCCACTTCTCAATCAAGACAATAATAATATTAATATGACATAATGAAGATACCTATTTAACCATTACTATAAAGGTTTTCATAGTGTTCTATACATTTTATTCAGAAATAGGACTACCGATTAAATACACGAAAAGAATATTTAGAGTAAGATAGTCATCAGTTTTGCTTTCGAAGTTCTATCTGCTTACATAAACTGGAGTAAGAAAACAAATTATTAACAAGAAGAGAATGAGTTAAGTAATCATTACAGTAGTTGCAAATATGACCGACTTTTGTTTTAAGGTGAAAGAAATACAACATGTACAACAATTACGCAACTGATTTAACCTCTTCTAATTTAGCAAAGAAAGAGTCCTTAAACTTAAAGTAATGGTAAGTCGGTAAGTGAGAGTTTAGTAACGTGGATAATGACTTTTCTCCGTATCCTCAAATGCATTACATTTTCGAGCTGAAAGTACTTTCATGTATTTCCAGGATTGACTGTGAATTTGATATCTGCAAGTCTAATTACAGGAATTCTTAAATAGTAAAATTATTAGTTCTTATTCTTCTCTTGCTGTTGCTTGATCATCTCCTCCCACTGGTTGATAAGGGCTGACTGGCGTCTTCTGACAGTAGGTTTGTTCATTTTAAGTACATCGCTTGTCGTAACTTCGTCGATTTTCTGGGTCGACTGACTCAATTGCCGTTGTCTTCGAAGAGCACTTGGCTTGGTAGGAAGGTACTCGTCAGCCCCATCGGTCTCTTCTGATGCATCCATAATGTCTTCCTTTTCTACTCCATTTTCCTCGTCCATCTTCGACAAATCTGGAGTGGACTTCCACTTGGCTCTTAATTGTGACAGTTCTAAAAGGCACAAAATGAAGTTGGTCGTTGATCGTTAAACCATAAGATGACAAATCTCAACTAAAGAGGAATAAAAGCAATCCATACCTTTTTCCCTTTTGACTTGTTCTTGCAACTCCATTTGGATTTTGTCTTGTGCAGTGACGTACTTTCGTCTGGGCTTATCAGTTTCACTTTGGCTGGTTCCTCCTTCTTCAATTTCTTCGATGGATTCCACTCGTTGAACAATCTGGAGTGGATCAGGCATCCTCGAGACTTTGCCCATTCTGGCAGTCTCTTCCATCTGCGAGGACCTCTTCTCATCCTCAGACATGGATCTGTTGAAGCTGAAACTCCCCTTCAAAATCATCTTTTCGATTGAAGTAAACTGGGGCTTTGTAATCTTGTTCATGGGCAAGGATTGGGTTTGCTGGGGGGATAGTTGTATTTGCACAGGTTCCTCTTTGATCGACAGACTCATTGTTGTTGCAGTGGGGGCTGGTGCAAAAGAAAAGCCTGTTTTTCCCGCAGGACTTCCATTAGATTGGACACCACTGCTGGGCACTCCACCAAATGGAACGCTTAATGGATCCACATCCCCCTTTGGTACGGTAGGCTTCTTGGGAATCTTCACGAGAGTTTTGAATGGCGTGAACGCAGCTCCTTGAGGAGGTGGTGATGCCTCACCTGCTTCTCCTGGTTGACTGTCTCCTTTTACCTGTGACAAATAATGTTTAATCGTTAAGAATGAGAAAGACACAAAGCGTAAAACTTAATACACACCATCATTCTCATATTACATTGCATGTATATTATTATTTAGTCATTTACTTTACATTGGGCTTTGAAAAAAAGTTGCAAAAACCGCATGAAAATTGCAAAATAAGAAAGTTTCTTTTTAATGGGATTTCGATGAAGGATGATGCGGTTTGGTTTGGTCAACGGAGAGGACCGTTTGCTCTTGGATGTTCAACAGATAAGGAATTATTATTTTAGCATTTCACGCATTTGGCTCAAGGTGTGCTTGTGCCAAACACCACCACACTGCTCAGATAAGATCACACGATGGGAATGCAACATACAAACTTATTAAACAAACAATTTAAAGCATTGCACATGTTAATGTAAGTAGGCAACTGTGCTAATCAAGAATAAGTTCTTTTTGTCAGGAACTATACTCACAAACAAACTCAGACTGCACAGAAAACTATCAGCCCACACGACATGGTCATTGTTAGTTCAATACATTTGATCTCATTGCAGAACATCAATCATCATTAAATAAAATAATAAAAGAAAAATGCACTGTGATCTAAGATACTGGTGAGTGATACAGCAGACACGTACAACATATGAGATTTGGTCAAATGTCATGATCTTTAGTGTTGCAAAATTACAACATACATTAAATTCCAACCTGCACAATCTTATCAAATCGTAGATGGGAGTAGTAAATGTTAATTGCAGAGCTAAAAAATTTACCTCATCACTTCTAAGGGTCTTGAGACGCCCTTCTTCGTAAAGCTCCCTTTCACGCTTCAATCCTTCTTCGATTTCTCGTTTAAGTCTCGCAGCAGCCATTTCGTATTGAATGTCTTTAGAGCCCGAATTTCCACTGGGGTTGACCGCAGTCACAGTCGATGTCACTGAAACTTTGACTTCCTCCTCTTTCTGCGGTGGCTCAATAGAAATCTTTTCACCTGTCGGGGGTGGGGACGCAACTGAGTTGTCGACAACAAGGGAACTTGACGACGACACACCTCGACTTCTTCGAAATTCCTCTTCCCTTTCACGAACCGCACGGATCTCTCGTTCAATGGGAGTCTCCTTTGTTATACTGTTGGGGACATTAATTAAGTATTCATTGTTAAGCGTCATATTTGGAATCTCAGAATATCTGAGCTGATTCATTCTCAAATATTGCCAAAGATAAAGCCTGCGTGAGATTAAGTTAATATCTCAGTTAACAGAACATTCCGCTTTGATCCTTTAATAAGTAGACTTTATATAGATTTCAGTTAATTTAGCTGTATTTGAATTCAAACAAACATACTTCTCTCGCAAGCTAACAAGAAGTTTAAAGCGTTAACCATGCAAATGAACATTAAGCTCTACAATCTACATTATGGATCGGTCAGATAGTGTGCAGTTGCAGTTTCCTGATACAGATCATTACTTGCATAGACTTGCACGGAGCAATAGTCATTATGATAATCAAAAATGATTTTAATAGGAACTAACCAAAACCCATTTTACTTTCATTTTCCGTTTTGCTTGACGAAATCCTACGAGAGAACGAAAAGGGGCGTTTAATTACATTTGAGCTCAATGAAAAACGCTGTTATCATTATTACGGCAGTCATGTATGCATTGCGAGAACAAATGAGGAAGGCAGGCTAATGAATGCTGGGCTCGTTCTCAAAGTTCTGAGAATAGAACGAACGAATAATGAGACTGAGATGAACCCTGTACTAATAATCGCATCCTATTGTTGCACACATACACTCAACTCTACGAGGAAGTGAATTAAGCGATTTTTTGTCTGAAAAACTAAATATCCCTGTGTGAATGCATGAAAGATGATTCCACCATCATTCCACACACTTTTGTCTGCATTTTTACTACGAAGGATTCAACTCCACGGAATAGAAGAAGATGAGTCTCAAGAGCAAAGTTTTTTCATCAACTTATGAACTTACTTGAGTGCGATGGATTTTACTTCTTCCTCTTCTACAATAGGGCGAACCTTAACACTTTGCTGCTGAGGTTGTTTCGTAGCCACCGCGTCATCCTCAGTGGTCACCATTGCAATTCCCATTTTACTTCCTCCTGAAACGTCTTCGAAGATCTCTTCGTCTTGTCCTTTTTCCGAATGCGGAGAGACGTCTCTCTCCATGCGGACTCCATCGTTGGGAGTGACATTTCCAGAAGAAACGGAAGTCCTGGAGTAACTCTCAGCAATGTCGACAGCAGAGTCTGTGTAGTCATCTGAATCTGCTTGGGAAGATCTCTCAGCTTCTCCCATTATGTCGTCTTCAATGATTTCCTTTCCATCTGCCACACGGTTCTTCTTCTTCAACTCAAGTTCTCGCATATGCAAATCTGAAATCTCAGCGTTGATTAAGTCCAGGACTGATGACGCCTTCTGAGCCAACTCGGTCTGAGGTACATTTTGTTGGTTCTGGGCGAAAGTTCGAGGTCGACCAATCATGTTGTCTGGAGAGCCTGAAGAGGAAGGAGGAGAGAACGGTCCGTCTTCAACTCCAACCCCGTCATCTTCATCATACTCATTACCAACGACTTGAAAACTTTCAAAACCACCGTCATCTTCGTCATCATAGAAATGTTTAGACTCTTGCCGGATGAACTGGTTCCTCATCTCCTCATTTGAGTCATTCATCGCAGTCATCTTGATTTCTGTCTCGTCTGAGGTTTCAACAGTTGCAGGAGTAGTTGGACTAATTGTCCTAATTATTGTTATGATGCTGGCTTCGTCCCCACCACAATTGCTTCCTCCACTGCTACTCACTGAGTCGCTGAGGTACAGGTCACTTGTCGTTGAAGTCTCTGAAGATGAATCACCCAAAAGGAGAAGGTCTTCTTGTGGGGATTTTTGTGTGACTACCACAGATTTCTGGTCTTCCCAAAGAACCAATAAAGGCTCAGTGTCAACCTCCTTGATGACTTCGGTTGAAGAAGCTAATGAGGTTTCTTGGTCTACGGAGAAGAAAAGGAAAAAGGTATGTTAATTGTATTCTTGAGGCTTTGGGAGCAATTACTAAAATGTAGTTTATGCCTAGTAAAGTCCATTTGTATGAGAGTACAAAACACACAGTGACGATCTATATGGATGAGAATTCATGAGAGAGATGTTTCTAGTCTTTCACGAGAAGAGCACATTTTGTGAGCTGTAAGACTCATACAAGACTTTCTTGAATGAGCCATACATCTCGAGATACTTGGGATTTTGAGTTAGAATAGAATCAGAATAAATTAAAGTGCCTTGAGACATGTGCTTCTCATCAATGAAACGCAAGCCACACGCTACTTAGTAACTCATACAAACAGGATTCTCTTTGAATTGCTGCAGAAAGGAGAGAAGGTAACAATTAAAATGCAACGGGACTAAATGATTCTTCAGAGTATTATTTGAGTGATTAAACATTTTTGGTTAATTAGGGTGGAACATTTCCCTCTGAGAGTCATGTCATAATAAACGTCTCATGCAAATTGACTGTGCATTTTCAGTATAAGTTGTGTGTATCACCGCATACGGGACTTTTTTCTCGTCCATGAACTTGTGCTCAAGAAGTGCATCCGAATTTTAAAACTAAACCAAACCACTGTGTGAATTATGGTGACTCGCATTGTCTTCTTTATTGTGCAACTGATGCCAACGAGTACATGAAATGCAGTTTACTATTTGTGCATCCCATAGGAATCTTAATTCATTCTTGTACAATAATAAATTAGTGTGTGCAGCAATGAGAGTACCTGATGATCGCTACACAAAACACAAGCTAAAATGAGCTACAGAGCATCTAATTAATTGCCTGTACGTGTCAGATAGTTCACAGTTGACCCTACTTAATTAATTATTCCCATGCTTGCACAAAGAAGTAGTTGCAAGTTGGTACGAAAATAGATCTAATCTAATTAAATCCAACAAGAAACACTCAAAGTAGGCATCACTTACAACGCGATCCACAAGCTGATAACTTTTGTCCCGTGTGAAGGAGTGTGAGGAGAAGACAGTTAATTTAATTAATGAATTAGAAGTAAATGAGCAATAGACACACACTCACTAGTGACACTAGTTTCACACTTAATTAGCTAATAATACTTCACTACTGGTAAACCGAACCCAATGAAGATGATGAGTTGGCCCAGAACAACGGAATGTAATCTCCACCTTCGCCACTATCCCAGTGAGTCTCGCACAAGTGCAATTGTGTCCGAATGATAATCAGCCGAAAGTGACATTGAACGGATCAACGAAGTGATAAAAATGAATATCGATGATGATGAGTAATACGAGTGGGGATATGGATAAGTATAAGTGTGTGCGGGGCTGTGGCACATTCGTATACAAATGTAACTTTTTTGCAATTCAAAAGCTGAAGGTGAGAAAATGTGTTTTCAGATCAGACGTATCAGAACTCACAAATATTGCTCAAACACACAAAACACACACACACACTCACAGAGGCAGGCAGGCAGAGAAGTAATACCCAAAATCTTCTGAATTTGTGCAATCTGAGATAACGAATGATATGATCCCAAGCATAAAATATGAGCTACGTGTTATCAAAGATCAGAAGGTAAAAGTGTTGTTTCTAGTATGCTCTCTATTTGATTGTGAATTATTACTTTTATGGTGAGCCTTTACAGATTGACAGAGGTTTTATGAGATCTCAAGAGTCTCTCATGTAAATGTAGTCTAGTCTATGTGAGCTCCTCAAATCCTCACTGAAGCTGCTCTTGTTCTTTGCAAATCCACTTGCTGTCTGATCCTATCTGAGCTCGTGTAAGGTCGATATGAAATATTTTATGGAGTGAGCGTAGAATAATATTTTATGCAGCCCTTACCCCTCAAGTGTAGTACCCTTAATGTCTCACCTATCGTCTATTATATCTCTATGCATTTTTTTATACTACACCTTATCTGCCCTTTGTTGCACCAACTTATTGTCTTGTTATTGAGAGTCTTGAGACTGAGATGCATAATACAAGAAAAAGCTGACCATATCTCACACATAATTTTACACCAATTTACACACATCGTCGTAATCAAACGATACACATCGTACATCGTACATCGCGTAGAGAGGCAACAGGTAGACGTGTGATTATTGTTATTGGGTTTATAATATACGACATCAACACAAGAACACAACAGTCTTGTGAGTTTTTTATGTGGTGGCTGAAACCACGCACCACTATTACCAATGAATGGCGTATTATCATTATTGCCTGTCTGTGTGTACGAGATTTTCTTCTTAATCGTGTGCATTCATATCAAGACGGTTGATGAGAGATGGATCAAATAAAATTATACGCACAGGTGAATTGAAGTTGTGGGTGAGCGAGAAATATTTCAAGCAATTCAACTCTTAAATCACAATATGTTAGGAAAGAGGTGGAATATGAAATTTTAACAAAATAATCTCACGGTTGCAAGAATTGATACGATTTAAAAGTGAGTCTTGAGGTTTAACTTGCTCTCTCACATAATTTCAAAGTATTCAAAGTAAAGCTGCTTTAAATTCGAAATCTCAAAGTGACCGTTGTTATATTATATAGTTGCAATAAACCTCAAAAAATGAGACTTTTCTCAAATATTCACGTGAACTCAAATAAAGGTGAAGTGCTTTAATACTTTCTGATTCCATTCTTAATTGAAAATTATTCCCTTGCGTTATGAAGTTTAATAATATTATGAATAAGTTTCAAAAGAGTTTGAATACACTTTCACAAAATGACAAATCCTTCCTCTTTTTAACATTTTTAAGGGTTTCTCTTTACTTTACAAATTTTTGTCATTTTGTCACCCGGCTGCAGCTTTAGCTTTGTTGTGCAAAGTGCAATCACAGTGGATTGTTGTGTGTTTTACGTGTAATGCAGTTTTATTGCATTTTGCTTGCGGCTCAGGGAAATAAAAGTTTCGTGCTGTAGGATTTTCTTATCTCAGACGAGCTGTACAATCACAGGGGATGATTACATATCCTTCATTGTTAGATATTTTTCTTTTTATGGGCGAAAAAATTATTGGTTATATGAAATTTGTGACTCACCCAAACGGTTTAACTTATCTTGAGTGGAGTCCCATGAGATTATGAACTTCCATTATTATTAGTCACCCGATATTTACTTAATTCTGTGTGAGTAAACGAGGTTTGTGAATTCACAAGCAGATGCAACTGTCAGTGAAATGCAATCAACCAAGACACCCACACCAAATAGTTACTCGTTACTTTACTCGACTGAAGTCAAAGTCACTTTTGGGGTAACTTACACACTACCTCGCTCTGTTCTATTTGCGTCTAAGCAGGTGAGAGATTTCTGACCAACTGCTCACAGAACAATTACAAACTGAAATGAGTCAACAAAAGAGCCAGATGGATATTCCAGGCTGTCAGACAAACAGACGGAGATCGGAGATAATATGATGTGAATGTTCACTGGAGAAAATTGAGACTTCCTCTTCTTTCCTTCCGTAGAATACAATACAGCTTAGCTGGTGGTGGTTGCACCGAGTAATCAAGTTACTTATCACATTTATTGACACACTAGTTTCTTGAACCATGAGGCTAAAAGTCTATATGAGCAGAAATTGTGCACAGTATGTCATATTGGTTCATGTGCATATGTATGTATAGAATTAAGCTTGCGCTTCCTGATTAATTAGGTTGAGGAACATGTGTGAGTTCCAGGTTGATTGAATCCTTATGAAGTCAGGTAAAGTAAGTATGGAACTGATTGAGAGGAGAACAAAGTGAGCTGCTTTTGTCTCGTGGCTGCATATTATGCTGCGACTGTTCTCAAAAGGGATTAAGATTGAGACTGAGATGGTTGTGGAAGAAACAAGAGTCTTTCTTCAGATGGAAATGAAGTGCAACAACCACCACACATCCAAAGTCAAGAAGGGGTTGGATTGTTGGATGGATTTTAGGTTTCCTTGTGAGGATTCTTGTCTCATGGATTGTGTTACCTACAACTTACCTACCTACCTACAACATCTTACCTATCTACCTACTTTATTATTATTCCACACAAAATGCTGCTGCTGCTGTTGCTGCTTCTGCTGGTACTGTTGGTGGTAATGTGGTGGCTTTGGTGAGGTTCTCATTCACACCGAAATCTTTTCTTTCCTTTTAATTCTTGAGGCTACTGCACTACATCTCGCAGACCTGACATGGATTCAAATTAATTTGATACAAGACGAGAGAGGAGTCACTCTGTCTTGGCAAGACAGTGTCAAGTAGCATTGTTCTTTTCTCCTCCTCTTCTGGCAGCAGGAGTGACGTATTAAACCAAAATTAAGCCCTTATGTTTAAACCTCCTTGTTTTATTTGTGGAACAATACCCTACTTCTGGCAGATGTGGGATGCACCTGTACCCGTCATTTAGGATTACCAGGTTATGTCATAATTGAAGCCGATGAGGAATCAAATTCAATATGTCGTGGAGGAAAAGTAGGCGGCTGACACGAAGTATTTTTTAAGTAAGGAATCCTTTAAAGATCTGTTTCCTCTTGTGGATTCAGAAAATAAGCTTCTTGAGAACCATTGATACCCTTGAGAAGAAGAAACAGAGACGGCGTAACGGTGATAGGCATAAAACTTCTAAAAAATGCTCAAAATTCCCTTGGCCCTTGTAAAGTGTACGAAGGAACCTTTTTACCCTAAAACACTCTCTGATTTGACAAAGAAGGGTCAGCAAAATAATCGTCCTGCTTGTCCTACCTTACATTGTAAATTGTAAATCAACAAAGCAGAATAAAAGTGACGCGAGTAATACACTCTCTCATAAAAATTTACCTGTCATCAATTTGCCACCTTTCTTCAATCATAAATTCCCCTTTTGTTGTAAAGAATTGTACTGGAAAATTCTACTGAACAAAGTGGTCATGTCATAGGGATGTCTTAAAATTCCTAAATTTCCAGAAAACCACTTTCTACAAAACACAATGCCCCTGTGAGTCTCATGAACTAATGAAACACACAATTCCTCGAATGAGAATGCATTCATGAACTACTTCTGGCACTCTACCCTCGAAACTTTCCCTAATCCATTGACTCGACATGTCACAAATAGGAGGCTATGAACGAAACGAGCGTCATGACTTTCCTACCTGTTCGATGCAATCTCACAGCAAGCTCTCTATCGATCTTTAAGTGGGTTCAAGACAGTGGAAAAATTGAAAGAAGAAGAACTCTCTTTTAACCCGAAACACACGATTTTGATGACAGGCCGAGTAAACTTGTATACATTCGATAATAATGTGAATCGCAGCTTTCCTTTAAAAAGCACAGAGAAGAAATATCCTTCAAATTTCAAAACGAAATGCACAAGTGTTTCCTTTTCGAATTTGTATGCGAAATGCATGAAAGGAAACAGCCAACAGCAGACCCTTGTAACATCCAAATTAGCTACGTGCATGCAAATGAAAACGAAGAGGATTTTAGCGAAAGAAAAGCTTAATATTATTATTATTCCCACTCGTAATGAATTGAAAAGGTTGATGAGTTGACTATGACATTCAATTACTGACAGATTCAACTTCATTGGCCACTACGGGCGAGTTTCTCACACGAGCAAATTACTTCCACCTCAAGTCTCAAGTCAATCGTATTTTGCATTAAGGAAAATAATTTGCAAACACTAAACTATTTTTAAAGGTGGTGGTAGTTGCAATGGTAAAATTGGTAATACGCAATGTTCATTGTAAGGAATATGTGGGACGGCATGTAAAAGTAAATAAATAGGAAGAAACTTCTCTTTGTGTGTATTACTTTTATGCGAAGAGCCGTACCGTCGCGTATGAATTGTGTTTGGATCGTAATAATAACGAATAACATTACATTCTTCAATTTCCTGCAATTTTGCGATTATTATTCTCCTGCTATTCATAATTCGCAAAATACCTGAAGCCACAAGAATGTGTGGAATATACACTTCCTTTCGCACCTGACTTAAAATTAATTTGTAGTGTGGGTGGAAGTCACTGTAACTTGTAACCGTGCGTAAGTTAAGTGAGCGACTTCGCAGGGGATTTTAATTTAATGCTCACCAACTTTTCCTTTGACGTGTCTTGCTTGAGTCTTGGCCTATTCATTCATTATGTTAATATTGGCTTTAAAGAAATAATTATGTGCGAACTTTCAAGGAATTAGAGTTGCTTTTCATGCGGTACTATTCATAAATTTTTTTCGCTGGGATTGATGCTTTCGATTTCTTTTTTTATAGCAAGTGATATATATTTTATGTATATTGTATATACACGTAGAGAGCATTTAATTCTGCAGTTGTAATTAAGACTGATTAGGCATTGACAATTAATTCACGAAACAAACCTCTATTGAAGCGAGTTTCCTTTGACGAATAAGAATCTTCTTAATAATAAAATCAGATTTATGTTGGCAATCAAGGTTTACTTGTTGCGCTTTTCTTACTGACTCACTGACTTTCAAATCTTGATTAAGCAAAATTGAAACACATTTGACAAGTTCCTTTCTATTTTTGATCCCGAAATAAATGTGACATAATTACGGGCAATAATAACAACATACCATTGTGCATAAGACAGAAAACGCTGAATCACGTCAGAAATCAAATGTCGATCAAATCTAGTGTTGTTTTTTATCTTGTGAAATGTCACACAGAACTCAGTCAATTGCCGTGAAGTTTATCTACTCGGAGTACACACACAGAGCATAAAAGTGTAGATGTAGTGCATCCATTAAATTAAATTAAAATACGGTGACTGTCTTGTGACTGTGAAAGAATGGTGGTAGCATGTCATAAAATACTTGAGTCATTGTGATTGTCAAGATTTACCGATTTTAAAAGTAGGAATCATGCAGTTCAGTAATGGGGAATTGGAGTCTCATATAAATCCTTCACGAATGAGGCAATGGAGGAATTGAAGCACGAAAAAGGTTCACAATTGCAGAATTGTGCCTACCCCGCTTA
>JAQGBV010000475.1:0-27055 GCA_034698685.1 Isotomurus pseudopalustris
ATTTTGGTCGGTTGCATTTTATATTTGACTCGAGTCCTTTAAAAAGCCTTTGCCTTTGCCTTCAGCTAAAATGAAACTAAAAAGGACACAGAGGAGACAAGAACGCAACGAGAATACATAAAATGTTCTATTCGCATGTTTTGGAGAGGGAAAATGTAGAAGTCCAATATTGCTTCGTGTACTGCAAACGACGTGATGCAGAGTAACAAGTGAACTGCGTGAGAAAGTTGCTTTTACTTCAATCTGACTGACTGGAGTGGGCAATGTGCTTTCGGCTCTCGATGCGTCAACTTCCTGCAAGAACTCCAATCCTAGAAGAATCTCGGAAACGTGCTCAGCCAGCAAAATCTTTGCAGGTTAAAATCTTTTAATTGGAGCGACTAATTCGGTTATTCCTCAGTTGTCAGTGATTATCATTCATCAATCAGTAACATTAGTTGAATTTTAGATGTTATCATCCGTGGACTATTTTACATAATGACGAGTGATACAAACTCTTCAGTGATTTTACATCGAGTGTATTTATAATTTGATTATTCTGTTTTCTGCTGTAATCCATCTGATATTGGTAAAGATTAAACATTGAGTGCAAGCATTGCAAGTGCGAACAATGTATATTCGTGCTGGCTGAGAGAGAACTCATCTACAGAATACCTTACCCAGTTCGGAGTAAAATACACAGATACTAAATTAGTCACGGACAATTTTATGAAAGCGTGATCTTCGGCCCAAAAGCTGCAAGAGGAAGAAGACTATTGTTTCTGTTACATACAAAATTGAGACAAAGTAAAAAGTGTAAAATCCTTTGTTTGCATTTGTGATTACGTGTGAGATGGAACGGAGATCTTGCTGGTGTGATAGAGTTGAGAGGCTTGCGAAGACGTAGGAATGTTTCATCGAGAATAAATTGGAAATTGTTCTGAAGAAAGCTTTTATGCTGTGACACAAAATAATCTAAACAAAAGCGAAAGGTCGACGAGCAATCTCATTGGAGAGGCTGTATGGTTTTCCTTGGCTGACTTTGTCTACACGCTTAGCATACAATCAATGATGAACGATGGGACACCGCTCCTCAGTCTCAATCCACCGGCTGGACGAAGAAAGTAGACTCAGAAAACTTTCTCTATTCAACTTTACTGCGAATCTTAAAGTAAAAAATTGTCACATGCAGATTGGCACAGCGGGCAAGAATTGCTTAAGAATAAAGACTGTGCATCCAGTTACATTTTTACGCTAAAGAAAGTTAAAGTTGCAGAAGAAGTGTAATATGGGGAACATCAAGATTTCTTCGGTTTTGGTGGTTGATTGGGTTTTTCTCCTTTTGGTTACTGAAGGATGGACAACACAACTTTCCCCCAAATCCTTACCTTTGTCTCGTTCTTTCACACTGACAACCATGATCACGTCACAAGAAGTATTTGTAACCTTCTCCAACGAGTCCAAAACAACTACGGACTTTTTAAGCTTCAACGAGTCCATAAATAATCCTGATTTGTCCTTTATCTCAGCAACCATCTCGATGAGACACCTCAAAAAAACATGGAGCATCTTGTGTACGAATAAATCAAGCAATAACTCAATTAGCAAGTTAGCTGCCCAGCTTACTACTCTCGAGGATGTCTATGAACAATTATTGAGACGCACAGGATTGAACAACGATGTGATGGAAGAGAACTGCACAAATAAATTCGACTCAACTTGTAATGATTATGGAGATTTCTTCAGTGATGTAATCAACGAAACGAACCCTATAAAGCAGCCGAACATAGAGATTCCCTTGGAACATACATGTTCAGATGAAGAAGATGGGACTAAAATCGAGATTGAAGTTCTTCCTGTTCTTCGTAAATGGCTGGAAGAACTTGAAACTTGTAAAATAAATCACATGTATGGTGTAAAGGATGACGCGAATTTAGAAAGATTCGTTTTCCGTTTCATTGTGGCAGTGGATCTACAGAATCTTACAAAGGTTAACACGGACGTGCCCACTGCTTCCGGATTAGAGTTCATCAAGGAATCAGAGATATCGTTGAGTGTGAAGTACTTCCAAGATCGTAAGTGACTCATTTTTGTGTCCTCATAATTGATTTTTCTTACTCTTAAGGGAAAAAAACAAAATAAGGAAGCAGAAGATTTACGTGATTTCTTTGAAAGTTGAGATTAAAGCTGAGATTATGGCAGAATCAACACTATGAGGATTTTCACTTGCCTACGCACACTTTTGGGCACCCAACCACAATTTAAGATTAGGCAAGAGACGACAAAAGAAGCATCAGAGAAAACTTTTAACCTTTATGACAGACTTGGTACTGTATGAATGAGTGTACAGAGAAAGCACCCGAGAAATTGTGAAAAATACACATAACATTAGTTTGAATGCAGAGTCATGCTGACCGCATAAGAAACCAAAATCCTTAAAAACAAGTCAAGGACAATTCCAGAGAGTGTGTTGTGATGTGAGAAATTTTTGGAGACCACATGCTCATGGTACAAGTCTTCCACCACAAACTAACGCATAGTTTTCTCACCACACTTTTACCAATGCGGAAAGACACTTTTCTTATTTCCAACCTAATATACTTCAAAGAAGACACTCGTTTCAGAACGTCTCTTGGGATGTAAGTATACACACGATGACAACTTATATAGGATGAGAAGAAATTGTGGAACTGTGCGGGGCTGAGGAGGTACTTGTTGCCCTCCTACTCTTCTGATGTACGATTACTTTATTCTTACAGAAGAATGAGAATGTTTGTGTATCATCGACTGTCTGCAAGAGTTTACCCCTTAGAGTACAAGTTCCTTACTGAAGAACACGCCTTCGTTTACAATAGAATACAATACACTGTTGTGTTGTAAAGAAGGACTGTTAATTTGTATTCCACTTGGGGAAAGCTCAGAAAGCTAGGAAGTCTAGATGAGAAGCACAAAAGAAACGGAATGACATGTTATTAAGGAGATAACTAATTCTCCAGTGCAACACAAGTCTGAAGTCTCCTCAGTCACGAATCCTATTTGTGCGTTCGTCCTACTCTACTAGTACCTGAATATATTTTCGTCAGATGCCATAAACTTTATTGGTAGGCCGTTTTTGGGTGTAATCCTCATACGAACAGTTTTTTTCTTGCAAACTGACAGAATCATGTTTAATTTTAAGATTTAAATTAATTAAATTCAGCTGATAATACTCATTATGAGTGTAGATATTATATTGATATTCCGTTTCCATCAAATTGGAAAATAATAAGCCGGGATTTGATAAACGAGCATAATTCGTGACTTGTTATCATGCTGTGATTTGGGTTTGGGTTTGGTTTATTTGATGAAACCAGGGTAAATTGGGATTCGTGAATATAAAGAGCACCTGAGATCTGAGCTTTTGATAACTGTGCTTTGCTTTCCCTTCCGTGCAACACAAAACACCACAAACAAGACAGATTTGATTTCAGTTCTTGTTTGGCATCATATAGTCTGTTCACTAGCGTATGATTAGCATTCAGTAAATTCAGTTATTATGACAGAATTCGTAGAAGGACAAATTTTATGGCTTTATGTCCCTAGCTTGTGATGTATTCTGCTGAAAGACTTTTAGACCTTACTAATTGACTTGACAAGATAGACATTTGAGATTCAAAAATCAAAGACTGGGAGCTTCGCTCTAATTATAACGTTACGGGAGGTTGAGATTTGTGCCCATAGTCTGTGCAATAGGATGCATGTATCCCTGATTTCTGGTTTTATTGTTTTCATACCGAAAAACACGCCAGGGAACTCCCTATCGAGAATTATTGCTTAGTATTATTTGTATTGTCGCGTGAGCACATGCGAGTATGCATAATTATACTTAAAACTCACGAATTCAATTAATTAAGTTTTGAGTTTGGGTTTGGATAATGAATCTCCATATACAGTAATATGCATTCAAGAGTATAGGAAGCTTAGTGATAAGTATTTAAAATGCATAACCATTGCATGTAGAAAGGTATCGTACCCAAGATTTCCTCCATAAATTATAACTATCGCAAAATGAAAAAAATGGTACGTAATCTACTGGCAACTGTGCAAATTCATTACCATTATTAGGTTGCACTAGAGAATGCGTGACAAGTTTTTTCCGATTGTTCTGTAGATGCCCAAACTACAATCAGTAGCTGAAGTTGTCATGAACGAAAGAATGACTCTTTTGTGAAGAAGTTTTCTAGACGCTTAATGAATTAATCGCTATAATTGAGGAAGCTTACTAGCAGCGCACCTTTCTGCTTTCACCAAAAATAAAGCAGAGAAAGAGCTTTCACTGAAAATAAAGTATAAAGCTGGCGTAGGTCCATAGATCTTGAAAAATGTAAAAGTTCCATCTGTCTTCGAAGAAAGTTTTCCTTGAAGAGTTCTCTAGTCTAGTGCTCTTATCTTATTCACTAAACTTCATTTCCTTGGTGGAATTAGGAATGCGTGTTGAGAAAGGATTAGTCCTCTTCTCTTCATAAAAAGAATCTCAACTTTTGCTGTCAAGAATTGTGAATCGTGCTTTGGCCGACAAGACACACGAAAAGATTGGAAAAGTTTAGACATTGTACAGACAAATGCTTTCTGTATGCATCTCAATTTCGCATCAAACTTCCACAGATCCATGACTGATGACATTGATGTATTTGCATTAACTCATCCTCGCCTAGCTTGCAAACATTGCCTAAATTACCAAACTTATCTTCACGAGAATCTCGTCAACTAATGAGGGCATAAAGGATCAATTTATTATAATACTATTATAACGCGTTACAGTGGCTGAATTGCATCGTTATCAGTATTAATGCAAAATTAGGAAATGACTTTCATATTTTCACTGTTTTAATTACAAACTATCTTAGGATACATATGGACAGTTCGTTTAATTACAAGAACTGTTGTTATGTTGTTCGTTGTCTTCTATTATTTGAGTTCATTATTTTCAAATAATCACAGCAATATCCCATTTCGCAGTATTTGTGAAGCAAATGTTTGATGTATCCTGAATCTTCTGGAGTTCTGAATTGTTCAAAGTTTATTATTAGATAAGAGAGGTGTACTTCTGCTATTGAATACTGTTTTGAGACAACCTTTTAGTTGAAGGAGTGGAATAAATTGGCTTCATTTTCTATCTCTCTCTCATCAATTGAGCATCGAACCGAGAAGAAAGTAATCGATTCTCCATTTAGCAGAAGTCGTCAAGTAATTCGTAGCTCTCTTATTTGCTAGAGGTAAAAGGAGAAAGTATAAAAGAGGAGCGTTCCTAATCAGAGCAGTGAACAGTTGACACTTCACGCTTCTGGTGTTGTACAGCCTTGATTTAGTGTACTCTTAAATGGACGTGTCAAGGACTGCATTATTATTGATCTTATGGTGGAATTAAACCTTTGTATTTGGTAAAAGAGTTTAGTTTTCATAAAACACTATGATAGTTTCTGAAGATGGAGGTGAAGAAATTGTGTGATCCAACTAGAAGTCTCCGCAACACATACCAACTCCGTACCAAAGCTTAAGTAGAAAAAAATTGAATAGAATGTTTGGTGCTGTATGCCCAGATATCTGTGTGCGTGATGCGATGTCTTACAAAGAAGATGGAAAGGATTACTGAGGAAGACCAGACAAATTGCATCTGCTATGACGCTAAATCTTTTTTGCTTCTATAACGAAAAGCTTCGTAAATAGAGATGCTCGTATGTATGTCACATCTTCGTGCACGACTATAGGAAAAATACCCATAATATTATCATGAAAATGTCCTAAGGTATTGCAAAGATTTTTTCTTAGGTCATGACTTCTTTCTTGTGTGACTTTGATTGACGGTGGGGAGTATGGAAGGAGTGATTGAGAATACGTCTGCTCGTTCTACAAGTCTACACATGCGATCGACACAGCAGATGACGTGAATAGAGAATCTTAAGAAAAATACTCGTTTTCATAACTTGCAATAAATCTTTCGCAAAAGATACTCTTGCCTTAAGTGACATAATGATTGGACGGCTTTCATTTACATTTGACATTATGGAGAGTTACTATATAGGCTTCCGACTTCGATGACTACTTTCACTTCCGTGAATCACTACTCCGTTACATACATCACCCCATGCATTACTACTAAATATCATAGATTAATAGACTGGATTATTATTACATTAAGAAATTTCTTCTTTCAGTAGTTAATATTTCAACTTCAGTCACAAATTAATAGGAAAGAAAAATTCATGAAGTTATCGCCGCTTGATCTCTTCTCATTCTCATGTAGCAATCAAGGTTTTATGAGTCAGCAGATTTTGTTGGAAAATTATATTTAAAACTTCGATGTGATGATGTGAAGCGTTGTTCCATTATCCTCTGTTTTTACTTATAGTTTATCTTTAAGTTGCTGTCTTCCACAAATAGACTAGAAGCAATATAGTCTAAACTAAACAATCAAATCCTCCTTACAAGTTAGGCTTACGTGAAGAATTGTGAACCAAGTACATCAGACACCAAACGATGCTGCGACCTGCCTACCGGTGCTTTCTCCACTTTCTCCGGGGGTTCACTGAATGTTCACACTATTTCATCATAGATGGGGACCAGGGCTTTGCTGAGCAAGTTTTGTGAAGTGCTTAGGGAACCACACCCACCCACGCAGTTTTACGTACGAAGGTCTTACCCACGTCTTCTACTGCGTAGTTTTGATGGTGAAAGCAGGGGAAAGAATAAAAATTGAGATCACACTACGTTAGAGGGACTGTTGGTATATTGCACGACAAAATAGGGAGAGACTGGAGAAAGCACCCGACTTTCTCCCAATGGATGGAGACAGAGATGTTTCTCTCCAGTCTCGGAGGAAGCATTGGAGCAATTAAGTGTGATTATGAGTGTACGCGTGTCCATAGTACAGTCAGGTCGTCTCTCCATGCCTGTGAAGTGATAATGGATCTTTTTTCTTTCCTAGAACGGTGTCGGGTTCTTTACAACATTTCTAAGGAAGTGAAGGGAAGTTGTGAAGCTGGAGAAGAATGCCTGTCGTATGAGACAAGAAGCGTGTGCAGACTTCGCTCTTACTGCTCCGTTCCTGAATGCCGTGAGCCTTTTTAATTAATCTTTTCGTATACGTCATAACATTTCTTTTGGCTAATTAGATTTCAGAAAATTATGACGTGTTTGAAAATTCTCAGACTTACTCATGTACAAGTCATGATATCTGCTCTCTTCCCACTCACTCCCATAAGCACTCAACGTTGTTAATTTTCAAGTGACTCGTACCGATGATCTTAAATAGAGGAGGATTCTTGAGATCTTTAGGCTTTATTCACAAATGTACGTGTATCTGTGCGTCTTAAATTTAAACACTGCATCTTTGTCTTCCCCGAATGTGAAAGTACTACATCCATGAATTTTCAGTATGCATAAGATCCTTTGAATGAAGAGGTAGGTTTTGATATGCAAATTTTATTTGAAAATGTTGTGCAGATTGACTAGATATCCAGCTTAAGGCTTCCGAATTCTAGATTTCTAAGACTTTTCGAAGTATTCAGAGGCAGGAAAGCAAACACTAGATCGATTTTTCTTTCTTCCAACTCTCCCACTGTCTCTTAATGCCCAAAGCTTTTTATTTCACTCAGACTCTGACAAGAAGAGTGTTTATTTTTGTCCATGGATCTCTCTTTCTTCTTCCAAGCAGGAAGGAAGTTTACCGAGAAAAAGCTTATATACATTACTAGTTATCATCCGTAATTGAGAGGAAGCAGTAGAGATTCTCTTACACAGAATACTTAATAATTTCTCTCTCAAGTAAACTGAGCCGTATAAAGAGCCGACAACTAACCCGTCTTATCTCACCTAGAAACATCCCACAGGGCATTTCATAATAACCAATACGACTCCATCATTCAGGCATAAATTCAAAATGAAATCACACTCTCCCAATCTTCGGGTACATATGCTAGATTTGATTTTACTTTTGCTTAAGACTATTCTTTGTTACAGTTTGTAGCAAAAGGAGAAAACCCTTTTCCAGCTGTACCGTCAAAAACCCTCGGTGCTGAAAATGTTGGCAAGCCATCGTTGTTTGTTGTCCCTGTGGAGAGATACGTTTTTTTTCTGGGAGAAAGGTGTCGGAGTGTAACCAAATGTGGGATTTCATTCCTACTTCTCTTTCTATTTCATGTTGCATTGTATCGTGTTTCTAATACAACTGGCATTTCTACGTGTTTGATTTCACAACTCACAAGTGAGGAATGTATTTTTGAATCATTTTACTACTGCCACTCTGCCCTCTCCCTCGGTTTCCCTTTTCGTTGTTATGAGAAAGTAAATGCAAAGCACGAAGGTCTTCTTCCTTTCAATTGAATCTGTTTGTGCTTTTGTTAGAATTAGGATGGATTGCATGTTGCCCGTAGACTTAGCTTAAGGGAACAATCCACACACAGAACGCAGTCTGGAGTCTGGAGACTTTGGTATCATCAATCACCCGTCTTTCATATTGTTATCTATGTCAAGGAATTATTTCATGGGATGTGTATGCAGACTCAGACGCTGATTTTCAAATGTTGATGAGACATGGTGGAGTGATAATTAATAATGTGGAACAATGTACAATGTTTGGTGAGATTGACTCTTTGCTCGTCGCATCATTATCATGTTTCTTGAATGGGAGAAAGCAGGTTTAGCAGAAGGTGGTAGCTCATAGGAAATAGGAGGCCATGTAAATTCCGCTGGATAGTGGATGTACACGTAATGCGCTAATCCTGGAAGATGTAAGAGGCTGATGGGTGATGGGGTGGTGGTGGCAAAAGTGTGGTTTGTCTCTAGAGAAATGGCTAAACCAAATTTATACTACATTCCCTGTTCATAAAGTGCTTTCTAGTTTCTAGCTTGTGTCGGCCTTTCTCCGTGTTTGCATTAGGAGAGCATGAACATTATATAGAGACTGGGGAGACAGACTTCAAGAGGCTATACATACAATATTATTCGAGTGATTCCACCCACAACACACTCTTACTCTTTGTAGAAAGTTGAGCTGAGCGCTAAGCAGTTACACAATATTTTTGCAATAGCTTTCGTGGAGAATTACAGGAGTAGCTCTTATGACGGATGAACTAGAGAGGAGATGAATAGAGGTAGTAATCTACGAAGGAGCCAACTGTGTGTTTGTGTGTGGGTTCATGCCTTTATGCTATGAAGTGAAGTGGATTAAGCAGGAACCATCGTATTTAGAGGAAATGTGAACGCTAGTCTCTAGCCTTCTATTTCCATTAAGCCTCTGCTGCAACCATTGCCATTATAATAACCGCTGCTATTACAGTTCTACATCATTGTATATTGTATCTTCTTTCTCAGCTTGATTTGCAACAGTCTAGCAATCGAAGTAAGAATCTATATTATAGGAATTTGAGTCGTGAAAGAAAGAATATAAGAGAATATGATCCATTTACAAGGGACATATTTATTGCATTGAACAGACGGCTGGCAAGGTTGTGAGAAGTTGAGGGGAACCAAATTTGCCTTTACACAATAAAATCGTAAATATCATCACTGGAGAGAATACACAAATGTAGTTATCGCTGTTACTTTGTGACAAGAGCAATTCATTCTTCCATCTAATGACTCCTGTGAAGCCCCTAATTGACGCAATTAAGCTAGTGGGAACATTAGTGGATGGGATCTATTGAAACTCAAAAGCTTTTACACTTTCGACCATGAATGTGATTAGCAAAGTGGATGAAGACTCAGTGTAAAAAGTCACCAGATCTTGACATTGAGCTTGAGTTGTGAATGAACCCAAAAAGAACAAAAAACCACATGATATCTGGCGTTGGGACAAGTGCCAGGATTTTGATTGAAGCAAACAACCAAGAAGAGTAGGCTAATAATATTAATTTGTACGGTCTTTCAACAGCAGCAGCCTCAATTCTCAGTCTACTCTACAATCTGCAAGCGCACAACAACTCTCACGGGTTTGCCTTGTGAATTTCTGATTAAATCTGTATTCTGCATACATATTACACTTACACTACACATGCCCTATGATTTTATGTTTGCCGAAAAACAAATTAGAACGTGGACACAAAAGAGTGTTACTAACTTTCTAATGCATGTCTACCCATTAATACATAAACAAGGAAAGTGTTCCAAATAATTTTGTATTCTTTGACCTTCATTGCAACCAATTAAGTAGGGATACATTGTGTGGTTAAGGGAGCTTTGACTGTTCCAGTGAACAGGACAAAGCACAACCAAAACCATACGGACATTTTTCGGAGTCCGGGCACGGCACTACACTAGCTCTCCTCTCTCAGTCTTCTCTCACCAAGACGAACTTTCTTGAAGGAGCCAGATGTGTTAGTAAAGTTAGTGTGTAGTTAGTTAGTATATATGGGAGTAGTAGTAGTGTAGTCGTGGGACGCCGAATCGTAGGCTGAACGAGGCAACATGCACACTGCTGAGTCTTGTGCCAGGACAGCGTGCCAATAAACCGAAAGGATGCAGTTTCCCATCGCACCCAACCCTGCAAACATCCGACTACACTTTCTCTCTTCTTTCCTCTATAAGTCCTCCTCTGTATAACTCATCTCTTACCCTGCCACCTTCTTCCATCCAAGTACCCTCAGACTCAGCATGTAACTACTTACCTTTCCATTAAGCCATATATAAATATATATTTTAACTACCTTCGGGTCTTAAGCAAAACTCATCCGAGAAATGTAGTGGCTAGGTTGGAAGAACAAGGACTTCGTAGGTTTGTATAAAGGACTCTCTCTCTCTCTCTCTCGCTCCTCTGACAGTTTCAACTTTGCCCTTTCACAAGAAAACTTAAGAAAGAGTTGAGAAACTTTGTTGGAGAAAGTATGGGAGGTGTGGGTGGTAAAGGGAGTGGTAGTGGAAGTTATTGGACCAAAGCAGTAGGCATGAAATGGCCTTCTTTGGCTGGAGTGGCAAGTATTCTGTGGTTACTCGTGGGAGTGGCGGTGGGGGAGGCGGAAGTAAACAATGTTAGTAACTGTACTGGCGTTGACGACAATGCTGTCATTCCAGGAGTGGGGTGCGACTTTGAGGACAGTGTGGGGTGTACCTGGAGCTGGAGAAAGCCTAAAAGCAGTGAGGACACAGGGTTCCGGGTCACCTCTGTTGCTCAAGCTTTAAGTAAAATCCAACAACTCAAGGGGGACTTCAGTGCTCCCATTATCGACGCCAACAATAAGACTGAAGGTGAGTGTTATACTTGAAACATTCTTTTGCATACTTCATGGCTTTCTAGGAACGCACGAGAGAGATGGAATGTCTCCACTTTCACAATTGCATGAGCTCAAGAGGAGTCGTGGTGGAGAAAGTCTTGAGGTAGAGAAGTGGTCAGCAAAGGAAGAAGAAGAAGAAGGTATAGAAGGCTAGAGGTCCTCTATACTCTCTACTACACATGGTTTGTTGGTGGTGGTACTATATATGGAGACAAAAAGAAATCCACTCTCGCCTTCAGTCGCTTGATACTTCGAATCCAATTACAGTTGAATAATCTTGTGTGAAATCATGCGGATCATATACAATACACGTCAGAGAGTTCGAATTTGAGGTGAAGCTCAAGCTCAAACAATGTGTGACACTTTTGTTGTGACAAGTTGTTGCATCATATCTCCTTGTAGGTGAATGCAACTTGATACTCGCCACATATCTCGTGAGTGAGAAAATTGTACCTTAACTCAGATGAACCCCTACCCCTGTAGGTTGCTAAATTCTCATCAATGGAAGTCTTTCATTGGTGAGCAAGTGAGCTCTCGAACTCAATAAAAATAAACTAAATAGAGCAAATAGTATAGTACACACATATACACGACACCAAATGTCTTGAGCAGAAAGAAGGAGGACTGACTAAAAACATGAGAAAGTAAAATTGTTTGCAAATATTTGTGGAAGGTGACCATTTTTTTCTATTTCGTTTACCTTTCACTCGCGTTTATGGTTCTTAAGTACCTTAAGCAATCAAATGATACTGAAGACTTCATTCACATCGGAAACTTTAGTTTATGTCATTCTTCGCTTTATGAAGCATGTATATTTAGGATTTGCATGTTTCATTAGAAAGAGTGCGAAAGCAATTACCTGTTCCTGCGTACTCCTACACTCTCATACGTATATATCGTATTTGTTTATAGATACTTACTGCGAATTTAATGCATGAGGATATTTTTAAACAAGTACTGCGAATTCGTAAGATTTTACAAGGAACGAATGTACACAAAAACATTTTCTCTTGGAATAACGAATGATTGATTTTCCTGTACACACCTCTGCCACTGCCACGCTTATAAATTTGTATGATTCGGTAGAGAATTAATCAATTGATGCGACAATGATTAAGACAGTGGCAACCGCAGTTATATTTACCTACGGATGAATATGAATCATATACTAAAATGAATGTTCACAACAAGTATACTTCGTATTTCCGAATTGTGAGCAAAATAAGCCTGAAAGTCTGAGCAAAGGAGGCTGCTGCTGTACAAGCCATAATCTTATTATCTGAACACTTCATCGTTACCATATCCCACTCACTTTCCTTGTTGATGGGTATTATACATTTGTTCCTATCAGATACCTTTCACCATAGACTATACACCGACAGTGCTACAGTTGTGAATTGAGATGTATACTCCCTGAATACCTCGTTGATTTAATCCAATCAAAGGGTAGATTGGTGGTGTGTATTACAACAGTGGAGACTGTAGATGTAGACAATCACCGCAGAAAAACATGCGGACCTAATTTACAATTTACCTGCATACAGCCACAGCGTTCCCTTACTGTACTACGCGTTGGTTAAGTTTATGGAAATCTGTAGTATAGAGAATTTTGTTTACTGTTTTACTGTTTTAAATATTCAGGTGGGAGGATACTTATCGATTTCCGCGTTATTGTCACATTGCTTTCCCTAAACTTCAACGTGCAGATGTATTACTTTCTCTTCGAAAGTGAAAGTCTCCAGCTGACTCTTATAGGATCTCTTCCCTTTCTAATGAAATGGTTACACACAGTGAGTATTTCACTTTGCAGAAACGAGGAGAGTAAGTTATGCCTACAGCACTGGAGGAAGAATGAGGAGAAATGGAGATATCATTCTATTCCCTGGGCTTATATTGGTTTATTCTTCGTACAAAATATGAAGTCCTTCGTGCAATTTTATCTCTTTAAAACTCGTTTTCCTATTGTCTTCCACTTAAGTGGGTTTTACTTTTACTTCTACAGCAGCAGTTGTAAGTTCTGGGAACGCTTTATGTGCTCTTTGTGACGATTTCTGTTTACTGGGTTTACTCACACGAACTTAAAGAAATCTAGCAATGTAGAGACTAGAGACAGGAAGAACGACGGTTGGTGGAGCACGAGTGGTGAACAGTCAAAAGCACAGGATGATTTCAGAATTAGTTTAGAAATGAATAAAATGTCTTTCCGAAATAGTTGTTTGTCCTACAGAAAGTTTCTACTTCTAGCAAAAGACTTATTACCCCGTAGGAAGTTTACTTATTCTGCCTTTCTCCAGTTTTCTCTACCTTTCTGGGGAAAGTCGTTTATTTATGCTCTCGTTCCCATCGTAGAGATAGAAGTTGGAAGTGAAATGGTATTTTTTGTAAATTTGGACGACATGTGTGATAAGAAGGAATAGTTCAGAAGGCCTCTATAGCTGTAGCAGGACTTCCCACACATATATATATGGGCATGCATGTCTATATATACAAGTAGATATACATAGCTGAAGAAGAGATGTAAAGACACACCAAGTTGCCTTGATTGAGTGGGAGATCTTTAGCCTCTTGCAAAAGACCCAAGGTTATTTGGCTTTTTTGCTATTCAAACTGCATCCACGGCTTCTTTCTCCTTCTAGGCAGTCCTTTGGTAATAAAGGGACGTAAACAACGTAATAAAAAGAGAGAAAGGAATGTTGATTGTATGTATGGCTGTGCAGGAAGCCTTTGTTTTATGGAATGGTTTTATGGAAGACAATGCAAGGAGATGGGAGGGATTGAGATGTTGGTGGTCGTGGCAAGGGTAGTGGATTTGATAAGACACTAATGGATATTTAAGCACGGGACAAAGAATGGATACGATCTAACGAGCACAATTTTTCATGTCTCTGCTCCTGAATATTCATCCGTTTATCGATTTCTCTACTTCATCTTTCAAGCCGCTACACACACTCGTCTATACATCTACACAGTCTTCTTTAAAGATTTGTAGATGAGATTTTGTCCTTCTTCTTCATTGATGCACTTCATATTACACATGTGCCGATGGAATTAGGAAGAGTACAGAATAGTCTTCCTACTTCACAAAGGAAGTAAGCAATAGTAAGAGAAATAATCAAGCAGACAATAAACCATAATGTTCATAGTGTAAGCAAATTATGGGAGAAAATTGAGTGAGAAGATGTCCCTCTGGAGTCGTTTCCATGATCCGTTGGGTCCTGCAAGCCATCGGATTTTGGAAATCTCGTTTCGCGACATCCTTTCTGCATCTGAACGGACGAAGCACATCTCCCCATGTTTAAAAGGAAGATGCCTTAAATCTACAGCGGTATGCCCTCATTGTTGATAGTTGCAAAATGGGAGCTATTTATATAGTGTTCTCTCAAGAGAGTGCGAAAGATTCGTTTTTCCGCTTGAAAGATCATAATTATTAGAATTCGTCCGAAGGGTAAAAGTAATTCTACCTCGTAGCAACATGCTGCCGCCTCCACAAAACCAGACTGTCACATATCAACTTAAGTTTGAGGCTCGTCATCCGTTTTAATTCTGTGAAGATGAATATAAACTCGGGACAAAAAAGAAAATGGTGCTTCCTCGTAAAAGAGCTAAAACATTAGATAGAAAGACTTCATATCCATTAAACTATCCCACCAGCTTAAAATTTCTGGAAGGCGTCATTACGTAATCATTATGACGCAATTAAAAGTTTGAGTACATCGTAGACAGAGGTTTAATTCAGAGATACTTTAAAAACTTTGAATAGAGATGGCTGTGTGTATGTATAAAGTTGTGTAAGCTAACGTGACACACAGCTTATAGAGTCAATCGCACCAACCATTTACTAATACTTTCTACTATAGTATTTAGTAGTTCTTCAACTCTCTCATCTGTACTTCTCTCTTCTGCATCTTGTGTAGTAATTAGATTTGAATCGTAGTAATTGTGGTGTTGCACAAGTTTTCCTCGGTTCTCAGGGACAGGAAACTTCTGTTAAATGAATCCTATCCCAATGCAAATATCCGTGTAATCCCAAAATTGTTAGGAAATCAAAATAAATAAATCTATTAGGAAGTCCCATGAATTAAATGTCAATACGTTCTACCTTCATTATTATTCTTCTAATGAAATGAGATGTAAATATGTAAATGTTTTTTTTCGAAAGCCAACGTAAAGAAAGAAACAAGAGTTGCATGGTTGCATTTTAGTACACGAGGAAGGATTTCGAGAAGAATTTATCGGTTTGATAGTAAAAGATCCCGATATAGGGCTGAAGAGGAATGAAGGAAACTACAGCAGCAGGAAGTGATGGGATTCTACAGGAATCCCGATCTCCTTTATCGATCCATATTTCGGTCATTCCTTTCCAAATGTACCGTTCGTTCCTTCGAGCCAAAACTAATTCTTTCTTTTGTTCAGGAATCCCACTGCTCCTTTTCGATTTATAGGTTTTCGTTCGGAATTTCCTACTCTGGTCACCTTCGCGCAATATCTCCAAAGTTCTTTAAGATTACAGAGGTTAAGAAGTAAAGTCATCTTTTACTGCGAAATAATCTTACCATTCACGTTTGATGTTTTTTGTGCAGTTCAATTTTCAATAGAAACACAATGTTATTTGCAGCAACTCTACCAGCAACAACTGTTGAAATCCTCAACATGTCATACTCAATCAGAGATTTAAGTAAGGATTGGTGATAGGGTCGCTTGGCTATATAATCGCATACGAAAAGGTAGGAAAACAACGTTAAATTCAATACACTCGCTGAATGTCAGACAGAAATAAAATAGCTTTTTCTAGGATTTTTAACTTTTCCGTGACAGAATAAATGAGACAGTTAATTTATGACTGGAGCAATAGCCCAAGGAGTACAAGAAAAGTTGTAGCTCTGCATTTTCTGGAACTTGCGAAATATATGCCTTCTGTTTTTCTCATACAAGTTTTTATTCGAAGTTATTTTTAAAAAACAGTTGTGTGTCGGACAAGAAGCCAAGGATGAATGTGGAGTAATGTTTAATGAAATGAAATAAATGTTCTCTTTGAACATTTGAGATGTAATGTGATCTCCCAGTCCATTCTATTCTGTAGTCAAGAGTGTAGCTAGCGGCAGTGGATGTCGTGGGTGGATAGATAAATGTAAGCCAACAAATACAAAATTTGTTGAATCTGCTGCTCTATACTACTACTTCGTTTATAGCTTACACAGAAAGAGAATTTTTTTCCTCTGTTTGGAGTAGACTCGAGACGGAGAAAAGTGAATCTTATATTTTCTTCCATAATTACGTCACAAAACATTTACAAGGTTTCATTCGAAATGACAAAATGTTTATGTATGACAGAGCCGTGTGCTTGGTCTCCATTTCAAGGAGTTAGGCTTAGCTTCTTATATCTCATAGATGACTTGCCTGGAGAAGAGGATGCTTCGAGTTTTCTAGCAAAACTTTTCAAGTTATTTTAGAAATAACGTCACGATGAAAAAGTTGTACTAAGAATAACAACCGTGTAAAAATAGTGCAAGTGTGCCAATGTGAAGGGATTGCTTTAACTCCGTGTGTGACAGAAGTAGCGAGAGTGTCTCCTTTACTTGCTACAGGGACACTCTCTCTCTACTGGGAAGTGGAAATGACGTGGATGTTGAAGAGTCTTTTGAACGGATCAGAAGACAGGGACAGGATGTGTCAATTTTATATTATTTTGATACTTCACTCGTCATTCACGAACGAGTTCAATTTCCTCTTGGGATGTGCCTGAATCTGCATTTCTATTGTGGAAGTTGTGTGGTCCATTTGACGAGATGAAAGTTTCCAGCTTTCTCGTGTTGAGTTCAATATTATGGTCTGATGCACGCTATACAGATAGTGTAGAAGTGTTGGTAGTGGTCTTGACGAGTGGAAGACTAGGAGCAACCTATGGGCTTTCACTCGAGACGTAAAGTGGATCGCATGACACAATAAAGGACGGCTGTGTGTATTCAACTCACGGCTCATCAGGAGCATTTCCAATCTCTACGTTCAATAGTGTACACCATCACCACTTCACTACCAGCAGACCAACCCGGGAGAGCCGAAGATGAGATCATTTCCATCCAAACTATTTCACCCACTTGAAAACACTTGGATGTACTAGTGTTTTATTCTAAAAGTATTTGTTTTTCATTCGCTGGAGGAAAGAATCATTTTCTTATTTTCCGTGTGGTGGTGTTACATAAATGTGGAGGTGCATTAGACATTATTGACCTCACATGATCTGCCATAAATATACGGGATGAGGTATGAACAAAAGTTCATAAAGACGATGGAGAGAGAGAGAGGATACATGAGAATACATACATGTGTAAACCCGTAAAGAATCTTAAGAGAAAGCAGGGGGAACCCACATGAGTCGAGAGACAGACTTTCTCTCGCCCTTCTGAGATTAAGAAGGAAGATGGATGTGAAGGAAGAAAGAACTCGTTGGTGGAATTTTAATCTAAGGCTTGCTACACAGTTGATTGTATGATGGAACAGATGGAATATAGACTGCCATCTCATCAATAAGTAAATGAGTTTCTTTAGGAGATGTCACTTTTGATTGAGGTTTTCTCCTTCCCACATTACATTTCTAAGAAGATTAGCCAATAACCCTGTTCCAAGAATTCTTTTCTAACCGATGTACTCTTCTAAAGTAATAATATACGAAGTCCTATCAATTCATAATGTGCCTAATGAAGAAAAGGTGAAAGGAGAGGAAGATCAAGGTTCAATAAAATACGGGTTCTGTGTAAGTAGACATGAAAATGTCAAGTTAAAAATAAACATAAACTTCTGCTTTGATATGTAATTGGCAAATACGATGAGCCATTGTGCAGAGGCACTGACAGTATTTAAGCATTACGAACACGCACGAATGGACAAGTGTAGAAAGTAAAGCTAAAAAATAATCCTCTTAATTTTTTCTGCAAGTCGAAACTCAGAATCCCAGAGGAATTTGTGTCTGATGTCTGATTGAGATGGCAGAGAATCCACAGAAGGGTGGAGGAGGGATTTGTACAAATGGATAGGTTAGTTTTGATGTAGCATCTTCCAGCAGAAGACCAATCTTGTTTTAGTTGGAGGTGGAAAGTAGAGTGGGAAGAGTAAAAAGAAATTCTCAATCTCCAGGGGAAAATGAATGAAAGTTTAATGAGCCTGCTACGTTTCATCCTCTAAATTTAGGTCATATCGAGACTTAGCTTCGGTGTTGCGTAATGCACTTCACAGACATTAAAGAGACAAACATTGAAAGACAGATTAATTTATGTAAGTAGAAAGTGCCAAGTGCATTTTAGATACAGAACACCATTCAATGTTGATTCAACGTGTATTTTGTACCTGAAACTTTCACATTATATAAATAATCTCGTTGTAAAGAATAAGCATGTTGAAATTGCTGATGACTGATGATACCTACACGCACCTACCTATGTGACCTACACACTTTCACTTTAGCTAAAGTACATTGAAATAAAGAAATTGTTTGATTTACCTCAATTAACGTAACCTCAATTGGATTTTATATATAAGTTGTGAAGATGTAAATGCCTTCTATTAGTGTTTACAAAAGTATCTTCCCCCAAAAAAATTCGCATTGATGAAGTATCAAATTTGTACTTTTTCAGGAAATTTTCTACTCCTCGCGTGGGAGAAAGGTGCCAAAACCCAGGCGCAATATCGACTCACGAGTCCAACATTTGTTGATTCCCAATCAACTTGCAACCTGCAGGCCAAAGTCCATATGAACAATATGGAGAATGTTGAGCTCAAGATGGTCATCGGAACTCTCAACCATTCCTCGTACGTCCCTATGGCCGTCCTCGGCAACAGACGAAACACGTAAGGCAATCAGATTCCTTAAGTCAGGACACGACTAGCATTCATTCCATTAAAGAAGACTCTCTGTACTTGAGCAGCTTCAGTAAACAGAAGTCTGTTCGAAATGAAATGAAGTATTTATGTGTCCAGTGCCAGGGACTCTTTTAAAACACGAAAACATCTCCCTTTCCTACTTTCACATGACTCAACTCCCTTTAAAGCGCTGATTCTGTAAGTCCATAACGAATTCAAGCGATGAAGATACGACGACAACACTGTACACTCTTGAAAAGGGTGACAGATGCACGCAAACCAAACAGATTCCCGTACAAAATATTTGTATGCTAAAAAATGGAGTTGAAGTTAAGGAGGTTAGGTAGTCTTCGGAGTATAGAGTAGGTGTGATTGACAGAGTCTAAAGAGAATCTCTGGCGGATCGATATTATATGGACTACGGGCAAAGTTAGTAGTACACACACATAGAGGAAAACTCAAAGAAGCTCACCCTGGAGAAAGTCAGGGAGTCTCCTTTTTCCCAAGCAACTTTCACCGACCGAGGAAACTTTTCTAATTCATTTATGCTGCTCTGGCTCCGGGTCTTTTCGAGGCTATCAACTTATCAAGTAGACCCAAAAGAATGCCTTTTTGTTAGACTGCATATAAAACCAGGTTCCATTTCCTCTTGCCATTTGAACTTTCCGTGAGAAGGGAAGTCCCTCTCAGAGAGTCTCGCTCTCCTTTCAGACCCTCCGATGAAATCAAACATGTTTAATAGTGATAGGAAGCGAAGGTTCCTCTTTCCAATTTTGGCACGAATCTCTCGAAAGAGTTCGTGTACTAATGTATGTTGTGAGTAGAGAGAGAATTTCATTTACAAAGTAAAACTTTGTTGTGGTATTGTCATGCAAAGGTTTTAAGCTAAGTGAATTGGGAAAATTTGTAAATGAGAGATAAAGAGGAACACATCACTCTTCCTTGTTCAGGTGGGAAAGTCTGAAGCAAATGGTTGGGAAGAGAGTCCAGCCTTTCCAAATCATCCTGGAGGTTGACAATCCTGCCGGAGTTCCATCGCATTTTGCCATAGATGATATCCGTCTGGTTGACTGTTTCCCGAGTGAGTTATTTACAACAGGTTTTTGTTATTTTACAACTGTGGGAAATCAAGTGTAGTATTAATTTATGAAAATGAATTTTTCAGACAAAGTCTGTGTCCCTCCGTGTGTGGACAAGGAATTCAAATGTAATGATGGAAGCTGTATCAGCCGGAATCAAATATGTGACCTCAACAAGGACTGTTTAGATGGAGAGGATGAGAGTCATCCCAACTGTGGTGAGTTCTTCTGCGTACTATTGTGCATATCTCCATCTGGGCACGAATCGATTTCTCCAGTTGTAATGATATCTTCTGAAAGATCTCTTCTTGTCGTAAGGATTATGGGATTCCATTAGTACCTGTCACAGTCCTTTTTTTCCTTCCTGTCACTCGTGGATCAGTCCCTGTCCTCCAGTTCTGCTAGCAGACAATGTACACACTACGGATGATAGGACATTATGCAGTCAAGGAGAAATCAAATCGAAAATCGAAATGCAAAAGCACGAACGAAGCCCAGAGTAAAACGAAGAAAAGGAAAAGTTTGAGTAAATTGGTAAAGAGAAGAAGTTTTTCACTTCAGACGGAAATGTATTTTATCTCAAAACACTTCCGAGATGAGGGAAATGAGGGATGAGTGAGTTTCATTTAATTCTGAAGGAAGGCTGGTGAAGTAGCGAGACCACAAAACATTTTAGCAAAATGAATATTCAGAAATGTCTCTATTCTTGAAGGAAACTTGTGATGAAATGTAGTGGAGAAATAGAGAAAGCAGGCATGACTGTTAGCAATTTAGTTGAGGTGGGAAGAATGATGGTAATGATGGTGTAGTATAACCAGCTTTAAAACCAAGGTCAGAACTTCCGCCTCCGTACATCTCTTCTGTGCTCATGATTCTAGTCATTAAAGAAAGTTTGGGTGGAAATGAGAAAGCATTTTGCGGAATGCAGGCTTTCATCACACGAAGTTTTCTAATAGGCTACTTTCGTTTATGTAGGATATTTTCGTCATTGTCCAATGCTTCTTAAAAGTTTATGCTCGTGAAAAATAGTACTGTGTTTGGCAGTCAGCATGGTTGAGTGAAAATAGGAAAAATGTATTTTCTTGCAGCGTATTAAGTGATTCTTGCTGTTTAATTAATATGGAATGCATGCAAAATCGTTAATAAATGTGTTCTCGGAAATGATTAAGCCGAAAGAGAAGCAGACGCAATTCTGGTGTTTCATGAAACTTAACTTGGAAGGTGACCGTATAGTTGCATATTATGAAAAGTTTCAAATCAAGCTGTGCTAATAATTGAGAATGTGTGGAAAGAAATTTTCGTCTCTTGTGGGGATCTCGTACAAAATGTAGGGTAGCGAGATTCGAATGTGACAAGTGGTTCAGTAACTTTTTGTTGTGTATTGCACTTGGCGTGTCTGTTCCTGAGTCAATTTAAGTTTCATTAGACGTGGAACTCCAGTGGAGACTGATGTTCTTTTTCTAATTTATATTAAATTGAGAAGAAAGCAAGTGTAGTGAGGTTTCATGATAAATTATCAAAAGTTAGAATTTAAAGATGAAAATGCCATGCTGCTTGGGCTGTTTGTGCCAGGCTTTCGAAAGTCGAGTCATAAATGTCAGCAGAGAAGACTTTCACGGAGTGACTGTAAATCAGCATGATTCTTGTTCATTTACCTTCCAGAGAGGCAGAATACGAGAAATGAATTAGGAATGAAAGTTTGTGTTTCGAATTGAGAGTAAAAGAGAGAGGAGATATAGATAGGAAAGTTTTGCAACCCACAATGAGTCCAGAAGGCAGAGAACTTTCTCTTCGTGCTGGAAAAGCAACTTTTTGTGTCAGACTTCAGCTTCTGTCCAAATTGCAAATCAATTTGGCAGACGGTCCTTGAACGAATAACGACAAGTAACCATTTTGCTCGACAGAACTCCCAAAAGCTTTTTCGGTCTTATAAACGGTATGATTCACGGAGCAGCTGAAATCTTCTTCAGAATTTATACGGAATAAGTAGAAAAAGTGATGAAATTCTAGTGTGAATTTGATTATGTTTGAAGAAAACCTGCCACCAAATTCGACTTGCACATTTGAAGAGGGATGGTGCGGATGGACGCCTGTGAATCAGTATAATATCACTTGGGAAAGGACTAGACGGTCTTATTACACGGACACAAATGGGCCCCAATTCGACCACACGTACCAAAATACTTCAGGTGAGCAAGCCGACAATCTGAGCGATGAAAAGGAGTCTGACAAACAAATGAAATATGAATGGGCGAGAACATGAATGGAGAAATGTTTATCAGGTCACTTCCTGCTTGTGAACATGAAAGTGAAGTCATCTACTTTTCACCAAGCTGTGCTGAGAAGTCCGATTCTTGCCATACCTCCTCCGTACCATCAAAACAGGACTTCCAAGTTCTTTGAAAGTTGTCAGGTAAGGAAGAGCAGATTTTTCTCAGATTACATATGTTAACCAGCAGCAGACTTTAAATCCTGGAAAAGTGTCTTGACAGTGAAACAGCTTGAAAAATATAGAGTTTACTTTTCCCTGAGGAACGAGTTAAGCAAAAATGAAGTGAAAGAACGTGGGGTGTGTGTTTGTCTCAAATTAGCTCCGTTTCTTCTACCATATGCACGGAGGACATGTGGGTACATTAGATGCTGAAGTGGTGCTAAAAAACCCGAGGAATCCCCGGACAAAGCCTATTCGGTTCTGTGAGCGATCTGGAAATCAAGGGAATATGTGGCACCGAGCAGTCTGCAAACTGCCCAGTATCAAAGGCAGTAGAAAGTACGAGATTATTGTTATTAATGTTCTACACATGCTATGAACTCCAAGACTCGCGAAATATCTTTGGGAGTCCGAATACGAAAGAATGTGAAAACAGGCATAGTAACCTTTGGCATTTTGTGAAGGTATTACATCCAAATAACTGCCACTCGGGGACTAAGGGGACATGTGGGCGATATCGGCATCGACGATATTTCACTCAGCCCTGAGTGCTTCGGCCAGGGTGAGCTATTTAATATACAACATAGTTTGTTAAAATGTTTTCTCCAACAATACGAACAACACCGAAAAAAGTTGGAATATATTACGCACAAAAATTCACATACCACGCCTGCGACATTCCTATGGCGATTTGATAAAAAAGTGTAACATCATGAAGATCAGATTGAAAACACACTACGATGTGACGTCGAGTGGAGACGTCCACGTCAGCAATTACGGGAAAGAGATCCACCCGGAGATCTTATACTGTCATTCTTCAGACGGATTATGAAGGTTTTCTCTTGCTTCCGTAAACGATGATACAAAACGAGAATTCTACGAAATTCATTACTCCTGATTGCCGTATTAATCTCGTCTGGATGAGTAATAAGATCATACTGACCTGTGTGGGATTTAAGCCTTTAGATAAGGTGAAAGGGTGGAATTATACACTCTTGTTGATTGGGTGCTTGGTTTGTTTGCAGGTGTTCCTATTACTGAGACTGTGGGTTACAATTACTCTGCCATTCTTGGCACTCCTGATGGTAAGTGCATATTACCCAGTAGATATGGTGAAATTACCTTCAAGTGTGAAAGCAGTAAACTTAAATTTCAATGACCTAATTTCGATTTACTTGTCTGTGTTGCAGATAACCCCAAGAACTCCACAGGTAAAAAAGTTTGCTTTTATGTTTTATTGTCAAACTGTCTCCTACTCACGCATATACGAGCCTACGTGACTCCCAAACCAAATGATATGTTGGTCGTGCTACTTTTTACAACACTGAGTTTTGAGCTAATGTAACTTTCAAGCACTACACATGAAAAAACGCTCCTTTGAAAGTTTTCTTGTGCACACTGAAGACAAGAGTTGAGAGTTTAAGAGCACTAAAGACAATGTATCATGAAAGCGAGGATAAAATTCGTAATGAAATGTTGGATGTCCTTGGAAAAAGGGATGTTTCTTTTTCTCCATCACTTTAATTTAATTTGAAAAAGTTGTGACAGTCACAAGAACTTAGATAAACAAAATCTGTAAAGTGATTCTCTTAGTGGAAAGATATTCTAATGAAGTACAAAAGTAAAACCCTACCACTCGACTCTGCTTGCCATAAACTTCGAGTTTGAAGAGATTCGTATTATTTCGTAGAATTCATTATGACGAGTAATCGAAGAGAAGGTTCGGTGGATAGGTTTTATTTGATTCTGTCAATTTAGTGAGAAACGTGCGGCTCATTTTTATTTCACAATCAGCTAACTTAACCTTGAAGGCAAATTGGGAGAGTCGAAGTTATTACATCTGACGATGAAGGACTAAGGTGCAAAGCTTAGTACTTAGCCACAAGGTCCCCAATCACACGTGTCTTCGATGAAACAAACCTCACTGTAAATAAACAACGCGTCCGCTTCAATTAGACATTCTATCTTAGTTAGGAGTGGCTCTAATGTTGGCGTTGGCGAGAGAATGTGGGAAAGTGGAAACCCATTTGCTAACGGCACTTCAAGCTTCATCAATCAAATTAAATGGTTCGAGGTTCACTTGCCTTCTTTCAAAGTGACTTAGAAATTACATGAAAATTGTCGGCTTGATTGCAAGAGCGTGTAATGCGAGTGGGAGCTCTGTTGCGTTCTTGTAATTTTTAATTGACTAATGAGGTCACCTATGACACTATAAGGGAAAGGTAGATGTAAACCCATACTCACTAAAACTGAAGCCTAGAAGCCTTGAGACCAGAGTTCTATTCACATAAGTGCAAGCAGATGGGAGTAATGGGAATAAATTAGTGAGTCCTCAGGGCTGTAATTTTGATTCACACTGGTCCTATGCATAATTCCTTTTCAGCTTACAAATTGACAACGTGCAACAACACGGGACGTTTAGGCCCTTCAGGAGAACAATGCCGAATCGCTTACGAGGGAACAGCATGGAGTTCCATGGTCAGCATGGATCCGTCTCGAGACGGTGTCCAAATATGGACTGTTCCGGAATCGAAAAGTTACACGTGAGTGACTATTATTTTACTTTGCCGTAATAATGATCAGCTGTATTGTGAGTATGTTCGAACGAGCTCTGGAGCAATGAAGCAGACACATGCATACGGCATACAATTAAAATATCAAGTCGAGCAGGGACTCGAGATTAGAGAGTAAATTTCAGTTCGAATAAAAGAACTCAAACTGTTGTGACTAAGCAAACATTCCATGCATCACTATTCGAAGACCCGTGAAGAAGATCAAAGAATTTGCTGGAGAATGAAAGCAAACTCTCTTTCATTTGCACATCACACATTGACTTCAATCTAACGAGCCTTTCGCTAGTTCACCCAAACCACTCGAGAGACTCGAAACTGTATTGAAAACCTAGTGGCCTTTGACTTGTCTCTCAGCAGAGTTGTGAATTTCGGAATAATACAGCTTCCATAATTATGGAGAGGGAGAGAGTAGGAGAAAGTTTGGACGACGATGGGTAAAATGGAAGAGGAGTGATGATGCAAAAGTCTATTGAGGTAGAAGAAGCACCACCACAACCAAAGGAACGGCGAGGGCGGCTGTTGTCGCAAGCCTTTTCCTCTCTTTTGGTGACAACAAAAGGAGTGTCTTCATCCTCCGAGTCGGCAAAAAAGCGAAATGGAATATAAAAGCAATGAGAGACAGACACACAAGCAATGCTGGGAAATTGCTCTATTCCACTTGCCAACAAAATATTTGATGGGTTGGATTTGGATTTAGCACACACCACTAAAAAGGATATAAAAAGTTCTGGAGAAAGTCAGCAAAATAGAAAGTCAGTCAGGAACTTTATTTCGCTCTACTAAAATATCAAGTGATGCATATGATACAACTGTCGATCCTTTTGGTATATTTGAGTGTACGTTATAGCCAACAGACGTAAGTTCCATAGATGTGGTCAGCGGTCGCATTGCACTTGGCCAGTATTAATGTTATATTCTGCAGTATTACGGGCCTTGTTAAACAAAGTGCATTCATTTAACTCTCAGTTTTCATGCAGCATACAAAATAATGGTAGAATGCATCAATGGATTTGTGGTAATTTACAGTGGAATGTGACAATTCGTATGCATTTTAAGAGGTATTTTGTAGGCCACTGTGGTGCGAAGATCAGGAAGGACACAACACACGAGGATAACCCACACTGGTTGCTTTCTCTTTTAAATAATGCAGCAATACGTGTCGTGTTGTATGCTAGATTATTGATAGTGGTTCTTTATTCTGCGCTGAATCTTTCTACGTGAGAGTCGAGACAGCAATAGCTTGGTAGTATTGACTATGTAGCTAATTTGCTACTTAACTAGAATTTCAAGGAACCTGAGTCTTGCAACCAGTTGTGTAAGTTGTCTTGTGCGCGATAGGGAGAGAAAGTATTTTAAAATTAAAGATGAATGTATATGGACTTGGTTGTTTGTGGAGATCTGATTACTTTCTTTAACTGCCCAAAGGATTTCCTCGAAGGTGGAATCGGTTGCAGACTTTGTACTTTAAGTAACTCATACGTAAGCTCTTTTGTTTGAGCAACTCCTTTCTATTCACTTATTCTAACTTGTTCACTTTCACCTGAATGAACTTCCTTCTTTCTTTAGAACAATTGCGCTTTTCTTCCACCACAAAGAGAAACACGAGAAAGTTGTTTGATTCATAGGGAAAACGCCTACTCACATCACATGTTCTTTCTTTTTCCATACCTATTGTTGTCCATGAAGTCACAAAGTCTCAAGTTATATTTAACTAAAAATTTCCAAAATCAGAAAAATTGAAAGTATTTTTAACAACCTTCCGACGTACACCACAAATACAAAGTGTTGGATGTATTTAGTGTTCTATATGCTATGTTTGCAATCAGACATACTAAAATCTTCTTTCAGAAAAGAGCAAATGTTCAATAGTTTAGCTATTCAAAAGGAATCTAC